>JABUQX010040790.1:47500-80000 GCA_015478945.1 Trachelipus rathkii
TACAAGTTGTACAAAATTCTACGATCTTTGCTACACTTCACATAATCTGAGCATGTTCTACAAAGTAGCCGATAACGCCCCCTTAGTGACCTGGAGGCTAGAGGGGCGTTACGGGCCTTAGAAAAAAAACGGTTTATTTGATTGTGTCTAATGGGGGCGATGGCTGATTTTAATTTCATTTACTTAATATTATTAAAATTCACTGAAATTAAAACCTACATACTACAGAACAATTGTTTAATTTTTATTTTTTTAATTGAAAATCAATCTAAAATAAAATTTAATTGTATAAAGTTTATTTTTATCAAAGATATTTTATAAATAAGAAATATATACTTAAAATATTATATTATATATTATATAAATTATTATATATTATATAAATATTTGATTAAATATATATAATATATACAATTAAATAAATATATATAATATATATATAAAAATATATATATATAACATAATATATATATATATATAATATAATATATTATATATATAATATATATATAATATATATAATATATATATATAAACTATATATATATATATATAAAATATATATATTATATATATATAATATACTATATATAATTTCATTGTGCGTTTTAGTTTATGGTAACAGTAAAAAATAAATGGGGGGTTGGAAAAATAAATTTATTTTCATAAGTGCGGTAACCGAAATGGTTTGAGAACCTCTGAACTCTAGAGTTTCAATAAAACGTTATGGCTGTGAACCCTCGAACTTATTCTTCAGCAGTTAGCAGCGTACCGACGTAATATCAGCTCTGGTATGTCCGAGTTTACATATTTTGTCAACGATATGGACAACAACCGATAATTTATTCTGATGACTATTATTTCATAATGAATACAACTATAATCCCCCCTCCCCCCCCCCCCCCCCCCCCTAGTATTAAAACTTTATACGTAGAAAATGTTGTAAGTTGGTAAAATTGAAACGTATTGATCTATTATAATTAATTATTTGAAATGTCTCCCCAGTTTTCTTCACGACCCTTTACTGATATAAGATATATATATATATAATATATAAATTATATAAATATATATATATATATATACTATATATATAATGTAGGAGTTTATATATATAATATATATATAGTATATAATATATATATATATATAATTCTTGAAATGGAAATTTAATTATAGATAATAACATATATATATTATATTTCATATATAATATATACTTATAATATATGATATATATAATATAATATTATAATATATATATAATATATATAGCATGCTAAAATTATTAATATTTGTAAAAATATAAGATTCACTAATTTCTACTCTATGATCAATATTTTGAAGCAAAATTTTGACATAAGTCCGAACGAAATTATATATAAGGCTTCCTGCCTTTTGAGATACTCACTCTCAGACTCACAACTTCAGTTCTTATTCGTGCCTTACAAGGAGAATCAGACCTCCAAAATTACTCATGAAAATTAATCTCAAAAATCGGAGGTAAAAAACCGCTAACAACCAGACTGCATAATCTCAATATACGAAAAAACTTTCCAAAAGAGAATTGAGCAAGGCTGGTGAAACGCAGGCAAATCAGACGTTCCTGAAGTTACGATGAAAAAGTATCCAACGAAAGGGTAACTTGTTACTTCTTTTGTTGAATGATTAAATAATTTATTTGCGGTTTTTTAAATTCCTCTATAGTAACCTTGTAGTTACTCATTATCAAAATAAATAACAATCGGAACTTGTGTTTTCCTCTTTATTAAAAAGATAAACAAATTGGAGAACTTGTTTTCCTCTTATAAGATTATAACATTCAGTAACTTTTGTTCTTTAATAAAAAATTACAGAGATTAATACGAAAACTGAAAGTTCGTCTTATAAAAGATAAACTCAAGATCGTTGGCCTATCTTCTAACTGCTTATTGGAAAAAGTACAAATTTTAAATTCATTCTTAACTTGTAGTATCTTATGCTATTAAAGAACACTTTTCATTAGCAGGGCCTACATAAAATTGTGACACCAGAGACAAAATCACCCAGCGCCTTCATCAATCATCAGCAATATTGAAGAATTCTCACCAGTGACTGCATATCACAATGCCGGAGAACGAGGAATTGGACACAACTGCTTTAGTTCAGGTAAGAATTAAAGTTCTGTATCTTCAGAGGATGCGTTTCTTCATTGTTCACATTTTAGAGCTCATTTTACTGTGCTTAATAATTACTTCTAAACTAAACTCGTTTTATCCATTACACTATTCTAAACTTCTTGAGTTGTTTTCTCGCTTCTCCATCATAACTCGAGGTAAATTACTCTCCATCAGGGATCTATCGTTCCCTTCGAACAAAGCACAATAGAAATGTTCTAAGACCTACTATCTGAACAACCATACTGTAGATCTTCCGCATATATTCGCGACAATTTAATTTAACTTCTAATTAAATTCGATGAGGAACATTCGTTCGCTTCGTTACCTTGACGCTTTTACCTACCGCTATTCTTCATAATTGTAGCCGCTCAAATTTCTCTTCTCATTGGAACAATCTGGCGCATAAGCTCACTATTTTTACAATTTGCCAATCCTTCGTCTCAATCTGCAGCAAGCTGCGCTCCTGTAGTTACAAATCTTTTTCAATTTCATTTTTTTTTTATTTTTACAGTTGTCAACGACCACTCACGAGGCAGAGCCCTATCAAGAGGGTGTTCACGCCTCAGGAGTCACAACAAAGTAAATTACCATATGAGCACAGCGGCAGGCTTTGAAGTGGGGAATTTAAATTCACCAGGAAAAACAGAAGATGATAGAAGAAATATCCACAGATACAAGAAGTAGCACGGAAGTAAGTAAGCACGCAGCGAACTACTGAGTTACCCACATCAGACACAAAACTCATTGCAATACAAGCACCCTAGTTTCTACGAGGCAACGTTAAAGGTTGGAGGTACAGTGATAAGCTCCCTCGTAGCACCTGCCGCGCGGTACCTATTGAGAAAAAGATAAAGCAACCAACATCGCCCGCAAAGATAGAGGTCAAGGGAAACTGGAAAATACAGAAGAGTTGGCCTTTGATCGACCCTATCAAACGGGAACCAGAGCCCCCGATATGAGAAGCATACTCCAACAAGGGGCGGATGAGGCCCTTGTATAGCTGGAGCAACTGAGAAGGCGGAAAAAAGTCTACGCAAGGTTCTAACGAACTCCCAGTTATCTTTGAAGGCCGCCCTAGCAACCATTGTAATGTAAGTTTTCAAGACATTTTTTGTTTACTCTAAGGCCAAGCATGTTATTATTTGTCCAACAGAGCAGACGGAGAGACCGTCGAAAAAGAATAAAAGTTAGAAGGTTGTCTTAAAGAGGAGACGTTTTGTAGGAGTGAGTTTTTAAAGAATGAATTTCATTTTAACGACCCCACCCGGAAATTCTATCCAGCTCAGCGAGCGAGAATAGCATCGGAAAGATTAAGACGAGAGGCCAATTCTAGAGTAAAAGAAGGAGCAGAATTGAAATGAGTTGAAGAATGAGGAGTCATCGCATATGAGTGAATAGTAGAATTGCAGGTGAGAAGATCATAATGAAAAGTAGGAATTTGAAAGTAAACGTAGGTACAACCCTGAGGAACACCCACTATTGACAGAAAAGAAGACGAAGTCGCCCCCATCAAAAACAGACGATATTGAGCGATTTAAAAGAAAACTAGATATAAGTAGAACAAAGAAGAAGGAGAAACCCGTTTTTGGAACTACCTTATCAAGACGCTCATGAGGAACAGTGTCAAATGCTTTGATAATGTCAATTCGCCACACGCAAGTCTCCCCGTATTTCCTAAGGGCGGAAAACCATAAAAATCAGTAGATCAGGAAAAGTAATCGCAGTTAAGACCTCGAGCGCCAATCCTTATGCGATTCGAAAGAAGTTGAATGAGATTCCAGGATATCTAAAAGATGATGAGTTGAGAAAGAGTTTTCAAAATCTCTCTAATAGAATACAAGTAGAGACTATAGGCGATATTAGAAGTCAGAGCGGCTTCCTTTTTCGGAACAGGTTGACATGTGCGTTCTTCCAACACTAGGAAATTGCTGTATTGAAGACAGTAGAAATAAGTTAACGAGGGGCGGGGATAGTCACGGAAAGCACACTCCCTCAAAACTAAGGGAGGAATGCATCCAGGCAACCCTAACGTTCCTAACGTTCGTAGATTTCAGGAGCCCATGCACCCGATCCGAATGAATCCAGCAAAGCATAGCGACACCTGGAGGAAGAAGGAGAGAAGATAGGACATCCCAGAGATCTTCTAGTGTTGAAATAGAGAAAATAGGAGGCCGAAGAGATTGGCCTTTTCGTTGGAGAAGTTTTTTTTTAGCAACATCAAACGAATTAAAGGAGGAAAGACAGATTACAGAAGTTGTTTTAGAGATGTTTTTGCAAAGCCAGAAAGAATGTCATAGGAGAACAAGGAGATAGCGCACTTCGTTTGAGGAACCGCTTTTGCTCTCGAAAGAGTATCCTGAAACTATTTCTAGCAGAACATGAAAATTAGCAAGAGTGATAGGAGAACGAGAATTTTCCACTCCGATACGCACTTTCTCTAGCCTGAATGCCAAGAGAACAAGCACGATCGAACCTCTGGATTATGAGGAGAGAAAATTTAGTCGAAGAAGGAATGAACCTCTCATCCCATCACGATTTACAGCCCCAGTTTTCGCAGAAGCTAAGGTCACAAACAAAGCAGTCACTCAAATAATAGTAGCGATGAAGCCAACGCAAGGCCCCTCATCGGCCCGATCAAGTGCCAGAAAAAACGCTGGTAGGATGGTACTGTTGGAGAGAAAGTATTAAAATAAGAGATATAAGGTTGTTCAGATACACAATAGAGCGAAGTGGTATTTATAGAGAGAAGGACTATGGTGAAACATAGGTCAAGTGTGTTCAAAATTGGTTGACGATTTCCGGAATTGTTGTGCGTCTTAATTAAGTTGCTCCAATTCGTGAGAATCTAAATGATTCGGGCCTCCTCCCACCTAATCAGTTGAGAGGACCAAAACCATTCCAGTGTTGTACATTAAATCCCCTAAATAGAGACCTCAGTATTGGATGAGAAGATATACAGTCTCGTGAGAAGTAGTAGTATTCAAAAAAGGCGTGAAAATTGTTCTGTTAGGAGAACTAGTAGCAGAAGCACACGTATTGTAGTAGAAGGAAGAATAATTTTAAGCCACAGAACATCGAAAGTTAGGAGATTCAGTCTTCGAGACGTGTTACAGGAGATTTAATGTTTACATAGCACATCACTCACACCCTTTAGACGGAAATATGAAGAAATTGTAAGTTGGACATAGTAAAAACGAGTTAGAGATGAATTCCTACCATCTGTCTCGGACAGGAGCAAAAGTTTAGGATTAGGTTAGAGAGGTTGTTCCAGGACTGCAGATAAGATTGCAAGCCACGGATGTTAGTAAAGCCGATAGTAAGCCCGCGCCTGTGCAAAGCTGCCATCTTGCATGCACATACAACAAATACAAAACAAACAGACAAAAACAAACAGACAAAAAAAACAAACAAACGTGAAATCAAGTTAAAATTATTCACACACTAAAAACCTAAATTTAAAACGGTAAATGCTAAAAAGCTAAAATCGTATATTACAGTAAATATAGCAAAAATATGAAAAAAAGTTTAAAGTTAAAAACACTAATCCTCTCTTGCACCCTTACAAATTCACGAATAAAAAAAGTGTATAAAAATTGATTTAACATAAAACTAAATTTAAAAGTTAAAGTCAAAATAATAAAAAACTATTTTAAAAACACTGTGAGAGACGAATTCAAAATTCACAAACAGTATTAACTTTAAAATAAAAACAGAAAAAAACAATTTACTACAGAAAATAAAAAGTTAAAAACAGACCTATATCTTTAAAACTCGTACGTAGAATTACCTTAAACGATAAAATGGTATCAATGAAGTAACTAGATTTATAAAATTCTAAATAATAAAAAAAAGTTGAAAGAACACACACACTTTACCAAACAGCACTACTTCGAAAATCTTCTCTTTTGGCCTTAAACCGTTTCATAGTAATCAGAAACCTAAAATTTTCCAACTCAGAGAAACGAGGACCACTAAATACGCTCGGAATTGCAAGCCTTGGTGTCAATGACCAAACAAACAAGATTCGAAGTATTTCTGTTTTGTGAAAAGGAGTGCTGTATTTCAAACTGTTTTTTATATATTAGAATTTTATAAATCTTATACTACTTTGATACCCATTTTATCTGTTTAGTAAAGTCTACGTACGATTTTTAAAGATAAGTCCTATGTTTTTAACTTTTTATTTTCAGTACAGTAATGGCCTCGATGTTTATTTTAAATTTAATACTGTGTGAATTTTGAATTTCGTCTTCACAGTTGTTTTAAATTAGATTTTTTTTATTTTTGTAACTTAACTTTAAATTTAGGTTTTAATGTTAAATCATTTTATTTACTTTTTTTATTCGTGAATTTTATTTCTTAGCCCTTATTTTTTAACTTTAAAATTTTTCATATTTTTCATATTTATGTAAAAATGAAAAATTTTTTGTTTAAAAATACCGTTTTAAATTTGTTTATGTCAATGAAAGTTTAACCTTATCTTCTATCGTTTGTTTGTTTATTTTTCTTTTTTTTGGGTTTAGTTCTGTATTTGTTTTGTCTGTTTATTGTGTTTGTTTGTATGTGCATGGGGCAAAGAAGAGGGGGGGGGATTTTGGGGCAGCTGTGCACAGCGCGTGGCTACTATCGACTTTACTAACATCCGTAGGGCTGCAACTAACTCTGCATTCCGCATGGTAACACTCACCCCTAACTCTATATCCTACCTTTTCTCTGATCTGAGACCCAGATGGCTAGAATACCAATCCTTAACTCATTAATGTCAAACTACACTTATTCATAATTTCGTCTAAAGGTGGAAGTATGCCTATGTTAACAAACAATCCTGTAAACGTCCGAGGAATCTCAATCTCCTACTTCGATTTCTTGGCTTATAATCTTTCTTCCTTCACTACAATAAATCTTTGCTTCTGCTACTGTCTCCTAACAGAACAGGATTATCACGCCTTGTATTGAATACCTTACTCTCTCACAAGATCTGTTATATCTCATCCAAATACTGAGGGTCCTCTATTAGGATTCATGTACACACAACACTTGAGATGGTTGGGTCCTTCTCATACTGATTAGGTGGAGGCAGCCGAATCATTTTAGCATTCCAACGATTCTGGAGCACTAATTAAAAGACCCACAACATTCCGGATCGTATTCCCAACCAATTCTGACACAGCCTTGACCTATGTTTCAACTAGTCTATCTCTATAAATACACACCTCGATCTATTGGTAAAATCTGACACAACCTTATAATCTGCTTTAATATTAATACTTTCTCTCCAACTATCTCCAATCCTGCCCTACGCGTTTTTTCTCTCACTTTGATCGGGCCGATGGGGCCTTGAGTTGCTTCTACGCTAACTATAATTGCGAGTGACTGCTTTGTCTCTGGTGACGCTTCAGTTGCATAAATGGAGCTGTAATTCGTTTGATGGTATGAGCAGGTCATCCTTCCTTCAGACTAAATCTTGCTCCCTCTAATAAATCCATGGTTCGATCGTGCTTCTTCTCTGGCCATCCAGGCTAGAGAACAGTGCAGTTACTCGGGAGTGAAAAAATTCTCTTCCTCCTTATCACTCTTGCAATGTCATTCTGCTAGAGAAATCGTTTCAGGGATAACTCTTGACGATGGCAAAGCGCTAGTCATCAAACGAAAGTGCTCTAAACTCCTTGGTTCTCCTACTGCAATCTTTTGGCCTCACTTGCCAAAACAATCTCTAACAACTCTGTAAATCTGCTACTTTCTCCTCTTTCGCTATGTCTGTTGCTCATTCTCCAACTGAAAAGCCAATCTCTTCGGCCTATTTTCCTCTAACTCAACACTGAACGATTCTGGCATTCCTCATCCTCCTCCTTCTCCATCTCAAGGTGTACCATATAGCCTCGTGCTTATTACATTCGATCGAGTGCAGGGGCTCCTGAATCTACGGAACGTATAGAGAAGGCGAGAGTCGGCCCGGATGCATTCTCCCGACGTTTGAGGGTGTGCCTTCCTTGCATCCCACGCCCTCGTTCAACTAATATTCTCTATGTCTCAATACTAGCACTTCCTCAGTGTGGAAGCACGCCATGTCCAGAATCCTGTTCCGAAAATATAAGGAAGCCGCTCTAACCATTCTTAACTATCCCCTATAGCTCTACTTGTATTTATCTTAAGCATCTTTGAACTACTTCTTCCAACTCTCATTTTAGAAATCATCTGGAATCCTCATTCATTACTTTACCGATCGCCAATACGGATTCGCGCTCGAGACTCTGACTGCGTATAGACTTTCCATATCTACTGATTTATGGTTTTCCGCCACTTGGAACTACGGGGAGACTTACGTAGGTGGCGCTTGACTATCCAAAGCATTTGACCGTTTATGCACGCGTCACTACTCTCCAAGCTCCCCTCCTTGGGGTTTCTCCTTCTCTTTGCTACTAGTATATCTAGCTTTTCTTTCACAATCGCCTCAATACTCGGCTGTTGCTATGGAGGACCTCTTCTTCCTTCTGTCAATATTGGTGTATCCTCAGTTTCCTTCCTATTCCACTTTATTCCTACTTTTCATTAAGGATCTTTCACCTGCACAATCTAACTCCAGTCACTCACTATAGCCGATACTCTCCTTCTATTCTTCAACATTCATTTCAATTCTGCTCCTTCTTTTACTTCTAGAATGCCTCTCGTCTTAAATCTTTCCGATTCTATCCGACTCTTTCTGGATAGAATTTCCTGGGTGGTCGTCTGAAACCTTGTGAAATTCATCTTTAAAACTACTCAAATCCTAACAAATCTCCCTCTCTAAGACACCTTCTTAAACTTTCTATCTCTTCGACGGTTTCTCGTTCTCCTCCTGTTACAATAATAAACATTCCTTTGGCCTAAACATAAAAACAAAAAAATCGCTTGTAAACTCACATTGCACAATGCGTTGCTAGGGCTGCTCAAAGTAACTGCGAATTCGCTTTAGACTGCGAGACTTTTCTTCCTAGTTTGCTTCAGCTATACAAGGCCTCATCCGCCCTTGTGGATACGCTCTCATATCTGGGGGCTCTAGTTTCACCGGCTTTTGGATAGGGTCGAAGTCAAAGGCCAAAACTCTTCTATAACTTTCATTCCTTGACCCTCATCTTGTCGCGCGAATGTTGTGCATTTATCTCTTGTCATAGTACCGCAGCGGAGGTGGCGAGGGGACTTATCACTCGCGTACCTCCACCTTTACCGCGCCTCGTAAACTAGGTGCTGATATGCACATGAGTTTGTGTATGGGTAACTCCAGGCTAATTCGCTGCGTGCTTCTTCTTCTGCCAATCTTTCTGGAATTCCTCTTCATCTTCATGGTGTTCCTGCTGATATTTCAAATTCCCCCACTTCAAATGCCTGCGCTGTCTCATCTGCGCGTAATTTACCTTTCGTTATTCTGAGGCGTGCAACACCCCCTCCTGAATAGGGCTCTGAGTGGTGGTGACAATGTAAAAAAAAAAAAAAAAAAATGACAAATTGTCAACAGGATTTGTAACTACAGTGATCGCAGTTGCTGCAATTGAGACGAGATTGGCAATTGTAAAAGATCTAGCTTATGCGCCCAAATTGTTCCAATGGAAGAGAAAATCATTGAGCGGCCACAATATGCACACACGTAGGGAAAATCGTCAAGAACGAAGGCGACACGATCGTTCCTCTCGACATTGAATTTAGAAGTTACAAATTAAAATGTCTGCGAAATATTCAGCGGAAGATCTACCAGTAAATGGTTGTTCAGATAGTAGCTCCTAACATGTTCTATGTTGCTTCTTCGATAGGAAACAAGAATTCCCTTAGGGGAAGATAATTTTCTACTCTCGAGTTTGAAGAGATAAATGCGAGAAAAACTCAAGAGGTTAAAAGGTGAATGATAAAACGGTTAGTTCAGAATAATTAGCACGAGTAAAATTGAGCCTCTAAAATGTGAAACCAAGAAGAAACGGCATCCTCTGAAGATACAGGAACTTTAATTCTTACCTGAGGTAAAGCAGCAGTGTCCAATTACTCGTTGTCCGACATTCTGATATGCAGTCACTGGTGAGATTCTTCAATATTGCTGATGGATTGGCTATGAAGCCTGAGGTTTGTCTTGTAGTCACCAATTTATGTACCCTGCCTCAAATGAAAGGTAGTCTCTTCTAATAGCAAAGGAATACACAAGTTAAGAATGAAAATTTAAAATTTGTATTTTACCAAATAAGCCAGTAGCAAGATAGGCCACTGGATCTTGAAGTTATCTCTTTATTAAGACGAAACTTTCAGTTTCGTAATTATCTCTGTAATCTTTTTATTAAAAGAAACACAAAAGTTACTGAATGTTATATCTTTAATAAGAGGAAAACAAAAGTTTCCAATTTGTTATCTTTTTAATAAGAGGAAACACAAAGTTTCCGATTGTTATTTCTTTTATAATGAGTAACACAAGGTTACTATAAGGAATTAAAAACCCAAAATAAATTATTAATCATTCAACAAAAGAAAGTAACAAAGTTAAACCCTTTCTGAGATACTTTTCTCTATAAACTTCAGGAAACCAGTCTGACTTTGCCGGGCGTTTACCACCTTGCTCAATTTTCTTTTGAAAGTTCGTTTAATATGAAGATTCTGCATCTTGGTTGCTTAAGCCGGATTTTTACCTGACCATTCTTGAGATATGATTTCATGAATTTGAGGTTTCTTATCTCACTTTGGTAAGCAATCGAATAAAACTGAGTCGATCTGAAGTGAGTATCTCAAAAAGGCAGGAAAGCCTTTATATACAATTTTCTTCGGACTTATGTCAAAATTTTGCTTTCAGAAATATTGACATAAGTACGAAAGTAAATACAAATTCTTAATTTTTACAAATAATTATAATTAAGGATGCTATATATATTAATATATATATCATGTATATAATCTATAATATATATATAATATATATATATAATATATAGTAATTACATATATAATAACTATATATATAATTAAATATATATAAATATATATAATAATATATATATATTATATATATATATATATTATATATAATATATATATATATATATATATTATATAATTATATATAATTAAAATCATTATATCAGTACAGTCGTGAAGAAAACATAGACTTTCAAAATAATTAATTATAATAATAATAACGTTTACAATTTTTACCAACTTACTAACTACTATCTACTTAATAAAAGTTTTTAATACTAAGGATCAATAGTGGTATTATATGATAATAATATCGTCAATCAGAATAAATATCGGTTTGTCCATATCGTTACAAAATATTGTAAATCTCGGACATACCAAGAGCATGATATTTACCGTCGTACGCCTGGCAACGCTGAAGCATAATCGAGGTCACAGCCATAACGTATTACTCTAGAATCAGATTCTAAACCTAGTTGTACTACCGCCACTTTGAAAATCAATTATTTTCATTTCTAACAATTTTTTTACTTTACCAAAACTAAAAACCCTATATATATAGTATATATAGATATATATATATATATATAATATATATATATCTTAATATATATATATAGTTAGTATAGCCTACTGACCGTAATATATATTATATTATATATATCATATCATACTTACTAATAAATGTTAACATACATCAATATAAATATATTACTTATTATTATAATATATATATGTTATATAATATATATATCATAATATATATATATATATATAATATTATATTATATATATATAGATAATATTATATATATATATATATTATATATATATATATATTACTATATAATAATATAGTATAAATATGTAATAAAAAAAATAAAATTTAACACAAAATAGAAAGAAACTAAAATTAATAAATAACAATAAATCATGTTGTGATGGTGTAGTTTAATTTCAGAATTTTTTAAAATATAAGAAAATGACAATTAAAAAGTCAGCCATCGCCCCCAAGACACATCAAAACCCCCTTTTTTCTAGGCCCCTTACCGCCCCCCTCTAAGCCTCCAGCGCCCACAAGGGAGCGTTATCGCCCACTTGAGAACACTGCTCTAGATAAGTCATGTGTGCAAGACGTTTAGAATTGTGTCACGTATTTTTACGAAACCGATGAGGTATTCGTTCAGAACAGCGAATGATATTAAGTATGGAAGAGCTAACGCACAACGCATAGGAGGGTGCGTCAGTCAATGACTAGGCAAATAATCGTTGTATAGCCTCGAGACGAGGCACTATGGAACATTTATTCTTAATAAGGTTCCTCTAATATATTATAGTGTCATAAAACATGATACTTATTATATTATTACATTATTATTATTATTATTATTATTATAATTATTATATTATTATATTATTATTATATTATTATATATATCTTATTATTATAATTATTTTATTATTATTATAGGTATTATATATTATTTATTATATTTTTTTATTATTATTAATTTATTATTATATTTATTATTATTATATATACTATTATTATTTGTTCATTAATTATATTATTATATTATTATTAGTCATTAATTAATATTATTATGTTTAATATATTATATTATTAATTATATATTATTACTTATATTATTATTATAATATTATTAATATATCTATTATATTATTATTATATCTATAATTATTTATTATTAATTATTATTAAATGTAATGTGAATAATATTACACTGGAATTATTGTGTCTCATTATGTCCTGTAGCTTCTTTCAGCTTAGTCTGAAGCTTACGTTTGGTGCAAAAATGAAACCCAACTATCCCAAGTGTGATACACTCAATTCTGGAACTTTGTACCTGTTACCGTGGACAATTATTACCACATAACGCCCTCACCAGGTGGTGCAAACCATATCTAGCATCAAACACTTCCATCCATGAACAGTCTTTCACTCACAAGCAGCATTCGGAAAGTGTGCGCCCATGAAGCCAATCTGGTACCTTTATGTACAGTTCTTACAAACAGTTGTACTCCAAATTCTGACGTTTAACAGTGTGATATGCATAGATCTTTTAGTCTACATTTCGTTTGGGAAATCTCCCCTCCAAGTTTGTCAGTCCAAATGAATCACCCTTATATATATACTATAATATATATATATATATAATATTATATATATATATATAGATATATATATATTATTATATATATATCATATATTATAAATTTAAAATATATATATATATATATATATAAATATAAATACTATATATATATATATATATATATATATACTTATATATTATATATATAATATATACTATATATATATATTTATATATAAATATATTATATATATAATATAAAATAATAATATAATATATATATAATAATATAATATTATATATATACTAGACTCGAATAAATTAAGATAGCCAGCAAATTTTATGATAGTTACTTTTTTATTATATATATATATATATATATATATATATATAATATATATATTATATAATAAATGATATATAATATATATATAGATAATATATATATATATATATATATAATAGTATATAATAGTAATAACAATAAAGGAAATGAGAAATAAGTAGACTTTGCCATTTAAACAATTGCAATGAACCACAAATTCACAATATTGTTGCACGATAGTAATCGGATAAGAAAAAGAGAACAAGATATTTCTTCATGGATTCTTAGTACATATTAATTTCTCTAACTTTAAGATATTCTGCAAAAAAGAAAAAAAGAATTGCACGAAACAAAATTGTAACGTTTACTTTACTTTCTCGTTTGTAAGAGGGTGTGAGTCAGGGCTTGCAATTAATGATGTAAGCTTATTTTTATGCCACATCTTTAAAAAATATACATTGATATAATGATATTAGATGAACCTTATAACAAGTAATAAATTATTATTTTTAGATTTACTTTATATATTAATATAATATATATTTAATAATATATATTTATTAATATAACTATATAATATATATATATATATATATACTATATATTATATATCATATGTTTATTATATAGTATATAATCATATATATATTATTTTTTTTCTTTATGATTCAAGTGCCATATAAATGTAAAGTTTGATTTTTAAAATATTATTTGAATAATAAAATAAATTTTTTCATGAAAAAAAATGAACTAAATTCAATCGCTTTTTGGAATGACCCTAAAATGTTTTTGAATTTCCATGGACATCAAAATGCTACGTTTATGACTGGCATTTTTGACAACGGGCAAAAAAAAAAGCCAGCGCTACTCTCTTGAACATTGACAATGGGATAATAGTGCAGACCTAAAATAATATTACTGTAGCATAACTAATGTTTCTGGTTCTGCACAATGCGGATAAAAAATACATTAAAAAAGAAAAAAATTAAAAAGATCAATAAAAAGTACAATGGGCCACTGAAAAAAAAAAAGAAAACTATATTAACAAAAAACTAATGTTATATAGTTTAAAATTTACAAACCATTTCAATCAAGTACCTAAGCTAACATACCTAGACTGAAGAAGTAACAGGCATAGCTAAATATTAGAGAGGCTTTCACCCAATAAGGAATATTATAATTTCCAATAATTGGAGAATTTTCATTTTCTAAAAAAGAGGAAGGCATTTCAAACTAATTCATTTGCTTTGGTTAATTTAAGTTTATTGCCCTCCATATTTATTATGGCCCTGAAAAAATTAGAGAAGCTTAACCTAAAAACCTTAATTTAAATAAAATCATTACTGTTAAAGTTGACATATCAATAAAAATTAAAAATAAAAGGATTTAAGTAAAAATTCAGTCCTTTTTTTATATGGCTATGAATGACAGAAATTTATAATAATCAATAATAATAATAACTATAATAATAATATAATAATAATAATAATAAAAATCAAAATAAAATTAAATAATTAATAATAATAAATAATATAAATAATAGAAAAATTAAAAATTAACAATAGGAGCTATAAATCCCCAGCCTTACAGAATTCGGTGTCTTGCAATAGCTCAAACTTCACACTAATACATCAAAACCTGGTTTGTTAAAAATGGGGGTTTAAAAATTTCACAGGGGGGAAAAGAGAGGAAAGAAAGTATCAGCATAACAGAGGATTTTTTTAATAATTTTAATGATTATAATACCCTCCTTAAATAGTTTAATAATTTTTTAGTAAAAATTTAAAATCGACTATTTTTTGAAAATTCCTCTTTTTTATCTTTCTCATACATAACTACGCATTCAACATATAATTTTCTGTGAGGCGCAGTCGACAGGATTCGGCTTTCTACTTGAATTCCTCTACAGCTGATATTCTATCTTCATTCTGGTGGTTGGCCTTAAAAATTATTGCCTTGTTTGGAAAACAACATAGCTTATATGATACAAAAGTCATGGATGGTATTGAACATAAGAAAAATAAGACAGTTATGTGGAAACACATGGGCTATCGAGACTGGAAACAATATCTGACTCCCAAATTCAGTAATTTATTAAAAAACTAAGTATTTAGAAAATATAGGCACAAAAAATGTACTGATATATTTATTAATAAAATATATATATACTTCGTAACATATAACAAAAAAAAAAAATAACGTACATAATCGACCATAGTATAGTGTATAAAAATAGTAACTTAAGCCATCACTAGGCCATATCGAGACTACAATATATAGAGAAAAATATATATATATTAATATAATAAAATATATATATATATATATATATATATACTATATAGATAATATATATATATATAAAATATTATATATATATATATATAATATATTATATATATATATAAGATAATAAAATAAAAATAAATAAAAATAAATTTACCATCTTTATATTTAAACATTTTACATAGATTATTTTCAATATATGTGAGTGACCAAAACGTAGAATTAAAATTGTTGAAGTAAAATAATTATTGACGGGCAAGCCCAACTTCCATCATTCAACAAGTTTTATCTCTAGTCAAACAAAGAGGGACAAAAAGGGCCATTGTACAAAATTGATAAATAAGATCACAGCTGATATAGATTTATATACTGATAATGAGTTAAAGGGTCTCATCTTAAATTTAAAAACAAAATTAAAAGAAATTTCAGAGTTGGATAATAAAATAATAAATGTTTACGCTAACAAATAAGAATTCGGATTTGAAAGTGCAGATCAACATTTGTGAAAAAATGGAATATATATGCCTTTGCATCTTGACCCTAACAGAAACTATTTTGAAATTCTACTACCCAGTACAGAATATTTTTCTCATTAATAATCATATTAAACTTTTTGTCTGGTTTAAAATAGACCCTAACTCCAGTCCCTGAATTATGATGGAAAGCTGAAGAATTTTCAATTGTTTGTGAATCCATTTCAAGAAATAATGAAGAGAAAAAGATAATAAAGTCAGAAACAATCATGCTAAGATGCAACAACTCAAAGTTCTGCTAAATTTAATTCAAAAACCGTATGCAGATATGGATTATGATATGGCAAAAAATTTGCTTAAATGTGCCTTCAGTAATAAACTTTACAACAATATTCAGTTATTGAAAAACTGATAAAACTAAAATTAATCTAAATAATTTTATATTGGGTAGTGAGACATAATTAATAGAAGCCAAAATAATGTTTAAAAAATCAAGAATAGTATAGGTGATTATTCAATATTTTTTGGATAGTTGCCTGAAAATATCAAACCCAACTATATAAACAATTAAAATAATACGTATCAAATTAAAATCAAATTTAACATAATGACATTTGAATTCCATAATAAATGGAGATTGGATTGATAAATACACAAATGCAAATCAATAACTACTAAAACTTACATCACAATTGAGAAAAAAAAAACTATAGCTTAAGTACTAAAGATGTGAATCAAAAACAAAAAAACAAAAACATGAAAAAAACAAAAAAGGTGGGTTGTTCCATTTGTCAGACATTGCAAACATTCAGATTGTATGGACCATAAATAGTAAGTTGACAGACTTCAAAACACCTGTCCAAATTGCCAAAAAAATAAAGAATTGGAGTTGTATTAAATTGGTACTTTAAATAATACAATTAAACTGTTTAAGTTCAAAGTTTAGTAATTAAATGTAAAACTAGTAAACTAAATGCACTCCGAATTTTTATGATTAAAAACAACAGTGACTAATCCAACAAAAAACCAAAACAATAATAAAATAAAAGAATGCACAAGCAGAAACATTAACCAATGTTTTTAACTAATTATGTATACTGTAGATAACCATTTCAAGAACAAGTAGCAAAATTTGTTATTATAAGTATCCTAAAGTATACAAGCAGTCAAAAATTATAAACCTTCCCTACCTTCACACCCAACTTGATATAATAAAAACAATAACAACAAGACTTCGGGGTTTTATATGATTCGGTCTGAAATAAATATTTATTATCTCAAACGTAGCACAAATTACAATATAAGTTGTACAGTCTGAAATAAATGCTTAATAAAGGTTTTACAATGAAACCAAATAACAAAAACTTCTATATATAGAAGTTATATAAAAAATAAATAATAAAAAAAACGTAATTGTTGAACGTAGTCACCAATACAAACCAGAGTGAATATACCTTCCCTCAAATTAAAGCATTTGAAGGAACATAAAGACACTTACGATAACACGTAAGAAATAAGAAATTAAGAGAATCCTATTTATTATGTGTGAATGAGAGCCACATACACTACCAATAAAATGCATCTATTTGGTTAACAAACAATCAGTCACTGTTATATACACTCTTAGAATCTTATTAGCTGGGGACTTAAATAAATTAATAAAAAAAATTTGCCATATTAAGTATATAAAGAAATTATACCGAGCAGGCGACTGCTCCAAAAAAGTCAAAATAGAAAATAAGATGGAATGACTAGAGGATTACTCTATCACATCTCTAGCTCAAATTAATAATACTAGCTTAGAATTGAAGTATAGATCAGATGTAGAAAGATTAATAAATATTAAAATTATTTATTATAGTAGGTGTATGTGGTTTTTCCTAAAAAAATTCTCAGAGTTAATATGAACTTATTAAAATACTTAATTACAAATACACATTTAAGATATGAAGACAGTCGTTGATAATGCCTTTATAGATACATAAATTAATCTAATTTTGCCCAAAAATTATTTGGATAATTTTTTGAAATCATACTTAAAAAAGAAAATATAAAGACCTCTAAATTAGTAAGCGTACATAATATCATATTTGAGCAAACTTTAACCAAGGGTATCATCAACCTGTTGAAATAAAATACAGTAAAAAATAATACAAAGTTTCATGTGTTGAAATTCACATTCACACTGGTTAACTTATTAGAAACGACAAAACATGCAGAATTGTTATTGTCGAACCTATGCGATAAAACCAAAAAACTAATTTATCACATAATAATGTTAGCTTGCCAAGACCTAATTTAAATAATAGATTGGATATGCAGAATTAACACTACTTTAGTTCAAATAAACTACTGCTGGTATTCGAATTTGAGAGGCATTTCACGATTAATTGGCCTTGGAAGATACAGAAAAAATTCCATTTTTTTGTGGTTCAAAAAATATAAAGAAAATCGATTTAGTGTCGTTCTTATTAAATTAAATCGACTTCCGTTGATAATGTAGCTTCGCTTTTCATGGGTTAGCACTGTACATAATATATAATATTGCATGTCATACTTTTGAGTTTGAATATACTTAGGAAGATTTTGTATAAACTGTCTTATATGGATAACTTAGTTTAATCCTTCATCTTCTGAAAGTGAATATTTTGCTTTATCATAAGTCCTCATGTAAATTTAAAATTAGGGTTCAATTTGCACTAACAATTTATAATAATTCACCGAGTTAAAAATTAAAATATAAGTGAGATTAACAATTAATATAGTGTGGATGAGCCTTAATATATCACGTAAAATATGGAATGATTGGATACTCAATAGTGATAACCTTGAATAATAATAATGAAATGACTACCAAGAAAACACTTTGAGATCTATTTATATCTTACATAAATGTCTATTTGACCCACTTAATATATTGGCTTCCTGTGGAGAATAGAGCTAAATGTATTTTTACATAAACTGCAAAATAACAAAGTATAAAAATGAACACAAAACTAAATAGTAATTTACTAAAAGAATAAAAAATATTCAAATAATAAAAGCAAAAAACCTGAATTAAAAAGATTTATTGGTGATTATGCTTTTCATATAATAATTATAGCATTTACTATGCTGAGTAAACATTTATGGGTAGTGTCTTATACTTAATAATCAGAAATAGGAGCTGCATTTTATGTGCAATAATAATATTAATTATCAAACAAAAAATAGAAACTTACTTCCAGTTTTAGAACTATTTGCTGTAAAATTTGGAGTCACATGTGCTAATAGATAATGCTTGAACAATTTAACTAACACTTTACACCTTAAAAGATAATGATACATTATTTATATGATCAATGGTTAACATTGAATTGATTAAAACTAAAGTACTGAGAGAAAAGCAATATAGAAAAGCTATATATATAAATAATCAGCTTAATTTTATTGAAACTGCATGGGAAAAACACCCGATAACTTTTCATCATTGTGAAGAATCTCAGCATCCTAAGAGATTATGTACTCGATAAGTTCATATTAAGATTTATTAAAATATTACTTTATTTTAGTCTACTTACCGATTATTCTTCGCGTTTTAAAAGTCACTGTTCCAGAATACCTCTATATAATATTAATTAAGATTTTAATTTATAATATTCAACTTTTCTTTTGATACCCTATTTAAATTAGATAGTTTTGCTTCTTTGAATAAAAACTATTAAGAGCTTTACACCACTTGTAAGAAAATAATTATATAATTTAAAATTAACAGACATGAGAAAAACCACTTTGTTCCAATTGTGCACCCTAATGCCATATGCTTATATTGAGAAGTTGTAATAGTCATTTTTAAGCGAATATCAACAAGAAAATTTTTCAGAAACATCAATCCAGTATTATAAACCCAAAAAATAATAAACGAAACAATCAACAAACTATAAATTTGATAAAAACAATATAATTAGAATAAAGAGTAAATTTGCAAACTTAGATGCTGATTTTAATAATAAAAAAAATCCAAATTTTGCTCATAAAAATCACTCTTAACAGACAAAAATTAAAGAATTACATGTAAAATGAAACATTGCAGTGATATATAAACTCTCTAGCTATAATAAGGAAAGAGTTTCTATTATCTCAACATGCATATTCAGTATATAAGAAAAACATTAAGGGACTGCATCAAATTAAATTATATGTATGCAAACCATAAAATAATAGAAACCCATTAACAAATTATAGATAATCCATCTAAATATCCATTAGAGGAAATATCTTACACATACGGACCTTTTAATATAAAAATACAATAATGTAATATATACAAGGTTTAAATATTAATTATAACTTGCACATACACTAGAGCTGCTAATTCTATGTAAAAATGTAGATAATAAATGCTTTTTTTCTGCTTTTCAATTTCATGTTTTTGACTTTGGATTCCCACAATTTATAGTTAGTGACCAGGGAATAGTTTAATAAGCTCAGTGCAAATTATTAAAGAATTTATTAAAGACATAAGGTTAAAAAATTATAACACTCTCTAAACATTAAAAAATTCATAGAATTTTCATCCAACCCTGGTAAAGAGGTTTCTAGGATGTTTCTTGAATTCTTTGTCAAACAGTTGAAACATATCGTATAGTGCTAAGGAAAAATTATATAGAGCAGGATGAGTTTTCTTTATTAGTAAAGGAAACTTATAAATAAAAGGGAAGTAGCATTTAAGTCAATATTGAGAAAACCACTGAGGTGATCTAAATATCCATTTATTGCAATAACACCCGGGTATATGCTAAAGGATATGAGTGTCTCTCAGCTCTGGTTGTTTCTTCTCATTTATTTCATGATGGTGTAGATCATTCAGATGATCCTGATTGGTCTCTTTACCTGATCAGTTATCAGTATTGACTTTTCAAAAAATACAGAAAGTTAAATCTAATTTGAACGATTTGTACTATGAGGTGAATTCTTAGCAAACTTACAATATCTTGCCACTAATCAGCAATATAAATATAATAAAAAAACCACACCACTTTTATGGGAGTTGGAGAGTTATAGCATTAAAGAAAATGATAAAAGCCAACTTTTTACGTATGGACAGTACAAGTATTGAAAAAATTAGTTTAGGAGAAACTGTTTCTGTAAAAATTAAATAAAAAATAACACAAGTAAATTAAACCCGTCACAATCAGATATATATTATAAAAAAAAACATACTCACTAATTCATGAAAAGTCTTGCCAGAAACAGTTCACCCCTAATGTATAAGAACAATGAGCTTCTGTAATAATAAAAAGGAAACTGCAGTCAATGTAAGAGCACATAAAAACGCTCATAATCTAAGGCAACTTTAAATGTCCAAACTATATAATAGTCAAATAAATATCTATGTCCTTGTTTAACAGGGACATGATATTTATTTGAATAAAAACAATGTAAATAAATTGTTCAAATCTGTTTACATATTCATAAATTCAAATTCTTAATTAGGAATTAATTTTGGCTCTCCCGTGTTAAAAAAATTTATACATTGTAAATGTATATTATGTACATATAACCAATGTATATTATTATTTTTATATACTTATATATATATATATAAAATATATATATATATATATAATTGATAATATATATATATAACTATATAATTATAATATTATATATATATAAAATATATATATATATATATACTATATATATATATAATATTTTTTTTCTTTTTATTCAATGCCATATTAAATGTAAAGTTTGATTTTTTTTATTCGTTATTGTATAAAATAGTAGATCTTTTAATTAAATTTAATATGAATAAAATACAAAATATTAATATGAATGCACCCTAAAATGTTTTTTGAATTTCATGACATCAAAAAATCTATTGTTATGACATGATTTTTACACGGGCAAAAAAAAAGCAGCGCTACCTCTCTTCAACATTGAGCAATGGATAAAGGTGCAGACTAAAATACATATTACTGGGAGCCAGAAACTATAGTTTCTGTTCTGCACACAACTGGCATATATAACAAATACATTAAAAATAAAATCTTAAAAATCAAACTTTAATAAAGTGACCACATGAAAAAAAAAGAAAATAATATAAAATAAATAATGTTATATTTTTTTATTTACATAACCATTCAATAATTGCCTTAGGCTACCATACCAAGAGACCGAAGAAGTTAGCAGCCTAGGACCTGAAGACAAAGAGACCTGCACCCCCTGGATGAGAGAATTAGCTAATAAAAGGAAATTTACATTTCTAAAAAAGGTTAAGCATTTCAAACTAAAAGTACAATTTAGCTGTTGGAAATTATTTGTTTTATTGCCCTCCCATATTTTTTATGTATGGAGAAGAATAGATAACTACCTAAAACCTTAAATTAAGTTTTACAATAATACAGTAAAGTGACCTTTCAAAATTAAATTATAAAATAAACTAGTTAAAGCGAAAAAGTCGTTTCATATTTTGATATAGGAATAATGAAAAAAATTAATAATAATAATAATAATATAATAATAATAATAAAATAATAATAAATAATAATAACTAATAATAATAATACATAATAATAATAATAATATTAAAAAATAATAATAATAATAATAATAATAATATAATAAATAAAATAGAAAATAAAAATTAAAATAGGAGCTTATAACGATCACCACCTTACAGATTTGTGTCTCCTGCTAGCTCAACCGCTCACTAACTACATCAATTAAATGAGTGTATCACAGCAAGAGATAAGAAAATCAGTCTAATAAAGAGATTTTTTTAATAGTTTTAAGATTATAATACCCCTATAAATAGTTGTAATTTTTCTATAAGTAAAAAATTAAAATCGACTATTTTGAAAAATCCTTTTTAAATTCTTATCTCATATTAATTATGCATTAATATATAATTTTCTGTGAAACAGCATAATCATCAGATAGTTTATATACTAATATATATATATAATACTATATATATATATAATATTATATATATAAAATTATATAAATATATATAATTAATATAAATATATATTATTATAATAATAAGCATTGAGGCTGATAAGTAATAAATATAAATCATATTTTGAATATATTAAAATAAGAGATCGGTCGTTAATGATTTATTAAACTATGCAGAAGAATGATAAACATTGAATTGTGAATCACATAATGGAATTGAAATATAGATACATGGTATAATCCGGCATATAATTAACTTTACACTCGTTAATACAGCGCAAAAAATATGACCCTGTCACTAATATAATTAACCTTTATATCAAAGGATTTAGACAAATCTTCAGCACGACCGTCCGCTAAGGGAGATCGGCACACAATCCCGAATCTGGCTTTTCCTCTGTCCCTTGTCGGGCCCTGGCCATCACATTCACAATGATTAGCATCTCTCCCCTAAACGGGAAGAGGCTTCAGTGATTTCTGCTGGGTTGCTTCGCTTGGCCGAATATATACAAGGGAAGGTTTTAAAGAAGAGAATCACAAATCTTTTTAAAGAATGTGCACACAGTGGCCTGCAAGTTCGCTCGTACATAGTGACACTCTCTCATGACATACATGCATAATGTTTATCATACCGTCCCTACACAGTAATTTCTTTTATAATTGGACCTGAAGAATAAACTAAGAAGCCCCTATAACCATTAGGTGAAGCCGATGGTATTCACTCTTATTTCTAAATCTCCCTCCTTAACCTTTACAATCCAATTCAAATATAAAGTAATAAGAAAGAGAAAAAACTACTTGAAAGGGAGGTTAAAGAACTACTAATTTAAAATAATTACCACACTTTAACAAATATTATTAATTTTTTCTCGTAAATTTATTAAAAGATCGTCGTCGACTCTTTTCTTCTCAAGAAGACGTTTTACTCTGTTTCCTCATTTCTCTTCCTTTTCTATTTATCAATTTTACTTTTCTTTTTCTGAGGGCCGATCTAACATGAAAACATTTTTACAATTTGAGATTTTTCAACTACTTCACATGTTATTGTCCTTATTATGTGAGGCATTATCGTTAGTAATTTACCACTCGATAGGAGCCACTGATTCTAGCTTCAGATTCCCAAATATTTATATTAGCTTGATTATCTCACCAATAGATATTGCATCTTTTCAATTTCGGGAAGGAAACAAATTTACGATTTCGGAATTTTTACTTTTTAGCAAGTAGCATTTGCATCAAACTGCAAAATTACGATTTATCCCAGTGTCCTGGGTGGTGTGTAATCTTATCACTTCATCGATTTAGCACTTTGAGATAGAAGATATGGCATATCAGGAATTATCCACAGACAATTGAATTCTTCTCTGATCCAAAACCTTGTCTTATTAATATAAGAGGAACTTTTATTTTATCTAAAACAAGTTATTCTACTTATTCATTCATTTTCCTTATATCATTATGTTTTATTAAATCTATTGAGTTTTAAAACGCATTTATCATTCTATTGCGCTTATTACTAAATATTTACCATTTTTACCCTATGTCTTCACGGTCTCTTACTTATAGCTTCCTGTGTTCATTTGAGTTTTAATCATCTAATAACTAATTTTCTAAAGCTATTTCGCTCAGCCAAGATAGTGATTCTTTTAATATCCTATTTTCTCATCGCATGAATTGAAAGTATTTTTGAATTTGGTCAGCGTTGGTCATAAAAGACTGCTTTAGACTTTGTTGTGTCTGCGGTTATGGGGTGCTGTCGCGCGTCTGATTGCTGTAGACCACCCTTTAATTCCTCAGGTAGAGGGCACATTCCATTCTGCGTTTAAGACCTTTTGTATGTATTATTCTGTTTGAGTTCTGTCCTCGAAGCCTGATGGTTGAACGCTCGCTGAGGAACAATCACACTTTTCTTTTCATTACGTTGAACCACCATTGGCTGAGAGATTTGAAGGCCACGCCCCTTCATCAGTATTGCAATCATTTACATTTGCAATTATCTCGTTATCTATAAGGTACACAGCCAAAGGGTTATTTTTAGAGGTGATTAAATGCCAGGAAGGTTGGAAGGAGCTAATAAAATTCATTTGGCGGACCTCTCGATTGATTTTTAGAATGGTTTATTCGACTATATCGAGATATTAACTCTCTCGAAGTTGTTTCAATTGCAAAACTTCGCCTATGATAAGTATCCGTATTTAAAATTCTTTATTCAAACACAGAAAGATTTTATTAGCGTAATCTCATTTTTGTTCAGTGCTTAGTAGAACACTCTATAAAAATCGATAGGCGACTTTCTTATCCTTCGATAATACTTGCACATTACATGTTGATACTTTGCAATGTACTATGACTTAATCGCCGCATTGCACGTAAGGATACTGTAAGAGGGATACTGTTGGATGGCTTTCTATGCATTCATCTTTGTCTGCAGCTTCATTCCAATATCCTACCGGCTAAGAGGTTCGTAAAAAATAGACTCAGTGAGATATTAATCTGCCAACATTTCAACTGTTAATCTGTAAAACCAAGCACCTAAAAAAGCTCTTAAAAATCTCTATCGTTTTATTGTTGGCAACTCAATATCTCTTTATTTTCTCATTCATTTGGTTGATATACCTCTCTTCATTTATAGTGAACCTAAATATGTTATTTCCGTTTCTCTAAGTTAGCATTGAGGGAGTGAGGTTCATGTAGTATGCAACCGCTTAACACATCCTTTCAAGGGCAATCTTGTTATCCTATTTGTCATTCGTCATGCGTAAGTGTCACCATATAAATGTGTTCTCGAGGCCCTAGGAGAATTGACGAAACGTTGAACACAAAACGGAACGCTAAATATCCCATTGGCAACGAGGAATAACTGAAATTGCCGAGAGTTGCTAGTATGGTAAAGTACTTTATGCGTCCGTATTAACGTATTCCATATAGGCATTGGAACATATCCGATCCGGAGAAATATCTGCCTCCCTGCAATTGATATTTGCATCTGCAAATGTTGGTAACCTAGGGCTGTGAGTTCCGCTACTATTATTTAACTAACGAAGTCTGAAATTATCATAACTTTATTATGAACTTTTACTCCAAGACACCTGGGAAGCCCAGTCGGAATTAGTTCGTTATCAATACACCTGTTAGCAAGCGTAAATCTAGTCGAAACATTCAGCTTTTGTTGATTATTATAATTTTATGGCGGATCCTCTTCTCCTAATATAGCTATCGGGAAAGCTTTTGATGTGGCTTTATAAGGTATATGTATTAGCTAATCTCATTAAATTTCTTTCAGTAATTGAATCTGTTCTTCATCTATGCAGGTATGTTGACCCCTCTTTATTATTAATCGGGTTACCCGCAGTCATTTTGCCTTTAATTACTATCCAAAAGATCTCTCACCCAATCTTTTATTTTGTTTAATTTTTATGTCAAATTATTTTCTGACATAAGGATGAGAAACATTCTTTGTATTTCCAATAATAAATCATTAATAACAAAGATATCACTGGTAGAACATGCTTAGATGAGTTGAAATGTTGCAGAGTAAGATTTAGGGACCCGATAAATTCACCTGCACCATATTTATTTTAAATTCATATTCTAACTGAACTTATATACTATTAGTTTGAGGGGTCAATTAAAATGTCATTTTGAAAGCTTATACCTAAATTATAACGTTTAAGAAATGGCAGACCTAAGATGTTTACCTCTACGTCAGCAATATAGAACTCATCTACATAAATTTTACTCATATTAATGTCAAATTTAATAGTTTTTACATCATAGATATTAATTTTAGTGTTATTTGCGGATAACATATGGCCGATAATAAGCTTTCACATCTGGCCGATAATAAGCTTTCGCCTTGCAACAGAATCGGCTTTCAAGATGTTATACACAGAGCCGGAGTCAACAATAAGATCCCTATTATTTAAGATATCATACACCTGATATAATTGCAAGTTACTCATCCCACAAGCTTTCTCCCCGGTGTGGTCTCTGTCAGAAACTTTTTCAATGCGATAGCATTTCTCGTTTCCGAAACCGTTTTCGACCCCACCTGGGCAGATACCTGTCTCATGAGCTTGACCTGCCCTTATATCTGGCATACAATTATATAAATATGCAATTAAAAAGTGTAATTAACATGCGGTATTTACAGGCCCTAAAAAAGTCATTTAATGGTACTTTACCCTTAATTTCCATATCGACACCCATTTTCAGTTTTGGTATATTTATTTGATTATTAAATCATTTCATTTTGGTTCATCTTAGTACAGAATTTCGTCGGAACTATTTATTAGTATGATTTTAACACTCATGTAGAATTTACATGCAAGTTTTGATACACAATCATCATTATTTGTTTTACAATTTTTCATTTACGTTTCATGTATCACTTTTTATATGTTATATGATATTTAATTTTTATTATCTTAGATATTTTTTTACTGTTTTATTTTCATTAATATTATATTATATTTTAGTGTATTATTTTCGTTATTATTCTGTTTATTATTATTATTATTATTATTATTATTATCATTACTTATACTCATGCTATATTATAGTCGTGTGGGTGTATTAGTAGTAGATTATTTTCATGTGTATTAATTTTCATCATTTTCCTGTTGGTACTATTTTCACTATTTTTTTTATTATTTTCATTATTTTCCGTATTGATTTCATTTATATTTTCATAATAGATTATTTTTCCATTATTATGTTACAAGTTCGATGCAACATGTTTTTATATTGTCAATTCCATTTTCAGATTATTACTAACTACTTCAGATGAAGGTCACAACTGTTCATGGCTGGACTTTAAATTTCCTAACGACTGCTCGATGGCACGGCGTACCAGGCCGATCTAGGCGTTTCCCCCTTTTCGATTGTGTATCGTTAGTTGCACTTATCCACCTCTTGAGCATAAAATTAGGTATATAGACGCATTCTTCAGAATTACAGCGGAAACTTGTGGACGAAAGCATTGGTGTAAGTAACAGTATCTGACTTGGATATTATCAACAGATATGTATTATATCTTGATATTCGTCTACACCTTCTCCCGACGGCTCATGTTCTGTCATCAGCTGTTGACTTTACTTTCTCGACGAGCAGTCGACAGTTGCCCAGCCAATTCATTATGGCTATTCATCATTGCTCTAACTGGCTGAAATCTTTCTCAGATCGAGGCTGTTGATTTATGTTCGTGCCTCTCCTCTAGAGTACTCTCTCCATCAATTTGGGATCACGTTTGGACCAACATTGTTATCCTCAACTCGAATAATTCTCCCCAAAGATTCTTCATCTTATCGACACATCTATCCTATCCATATCATCAAAATTTTTAAATAATCGTCGGCAACCGGACCTTCTATGTAATTTTTTATCTTCCGAACATAGCATAAGAGACAATCATCTGGAACATTTAGTGGATTTCTCTCATGAACATGATACAATTGCAAAATGGTATTTATCCACCACACATATCGGAAATTTCTACTACCCAAAACCGTCTTGTCATCTTACTTTAATATATTCAACTCGGTATCATCTCTTTGCATTCCCTTTTTAAAGACCTCTCGGATTCTTTGCCTTAGAGCTGGTAAGTAGGTTTCCTCCACATCGTCAATGAGCAATTGATAAGCATCATCTTGCAAAGGAAAGTGTATCTTCGAAACCAAAGTATTCGGTAAAATTCCCGCCCCAAAAGGTGCACTCGTTCATGTGTGTCATCAATATGGTTCAATTTGAAGACTGCGTTCACAGCGCTCAACCAGCTGATAACACCATATGGGTCGAAAGGAGGGAGTTGGCTGGAGGTCAAATGACTAAACTGTTTCGAAGGCGACTTGTATTCACGGAGTCGTCTTGTTGTTGTTTTTGATCTTGAAGTTATCGGCGACTCAACTTGCTCCGCATCGGATGAAGAGATGGAAGGTGACTCTCTCTCTCGCGACAGAGCAGTTGGTGGGGAATTGGATTTTTTTCTCCCTTTCCTTTTTGAATGAAACTTTATCTTATAATTGACTTTGTTATTAAGCGAATGTTTCTTTTTGTCGTACAGGCCAGATTTTCAACTTATACAAGAGAAGTTTAGTTACAAATTGTGATGCCTTATCTTTCAACGGATCGTTTAAGTTCAATGAGTTCTTTCGAGAACCGATTTATGAATTAATTTAATGGCGTCGCTTGGAGAATTTATTTTGTTGTTTGTTCACGGTATTAGTTTTAAATTTTCAAATTAAGATTTTCTTCCAATTAATTTTTAAACACAGAATAATTCCGACACAAAGATGATCACAATTGCTTATCACAAAAATCATATAAGTTTACACAACTAATATATTACAAACAGGTTTAAATCACAATTATTTTCACAATGATTTCACTCCAAATTTGACTGGTGATCAATTACAAGAAATTAAAACAATGCAAATGCAGGAATTGCACCCTAGAAGGGGATCATGGTCACTGGGATTCTACCAAATCTTAAGCCGAGATTACTACCGAAGGCTGATAAAAATTAAAGTATAACAATATTTAGTATGATGAATAAGAGACTCGGTCGTTAATGATTTATTTAAACATATGCAAGAATGATAATGAATTTGACAATATATTAACTTGAATGGTAATATATATAATGACGGTAATAATCGTCATATAAATAAACTATATAATATATATATTATATATATATCTCAACTAAGCAAAAAGACATTTAATATTTTGAACATGAAACATTAGTAGTTAAATTCCCTCTTGTGTAACTAAAACCGGTTTATAATATGACTTACCAGACACAAAACCGGTGAAAAGGAATGGTTAAACATTTGAATTTTATTTTAACTAACTATCAAAGCTTCGTCCATATTTGCAAATGATTGTGTAAGAACTTGATTTAATGTTAAGATTTAAAAAGTAGCAAGTTTTATCGCTATATTTTGAAAGTAGCCTTTTTTTTTTGCGCGTTTTAATAGCGAGAAATTTATCTAATTATTAAATTTTATGACAAAATAGAAGTCTAAAATATGGTGACCTTTAGTTTTTGTTATGTATCAATAGCCTAGTTTTGTAATGTCATTAGTTAGCTATAACTGTTTTCGTTAGTTTGTAGAACATTTTTTTTATATACTTTTCTCTTTATTATTGAGGCTATTCAGAGTAGCTTAAGAGCCAGCGGCTCTTCAGAATCAATGAAGAAAAATTGGAAATTGACTTGCAAATTGGCAACAAAAATAAGATGAAGTAGAAGATGACGTACAATCAAATATAATCATGGAAAAATGTTTGGTAATTACTTTAATCGCACCATTACATGTCTGTTACGATACCTCAAACTCGAAATCGGGGCACTGTAATAGGTTACTAAAAAATTGTTTGTCGATATATAAAAATAACAACAATGTTGCATAACTAGGTTAAAAAAAAATAAGTAGCGTAATTATAAACGTCTGAAGAAAAAAAATATTGCTTGGCTACAAAGTGACAAAAATATATATATATATATATATTTTTTTTTTATTTTAACTAATTTTTTTCACAAATGTCAGTTGTTACATAGCTCGAAGTGTTAATTAATATCAGGTAATGTTGAATTCAATATCGTTAAAAATAATTATCTAAAAATTTTCTGAGATCACAGCATTCACAGAATAATATTTTGAGATAGATAGATAGATAGATAGATAGATAGATAGATAGATAGATAGATAGATAGATAGATAGATAGATAGATAGATAGATAGATAGATAGATAGATAGATTTATCTGTTGATAGATAGATAGATAGATAGATAGATAGATAGATAGATAGATAGATAGATAGATAGATAGATAGATATAGTTAGACTAGATAGATAGAGAGATAGATGTAGAAGATAGTAGTAGACCAATAGATAAGAGAAAGAGATCGAGAGAAAGGCAAATCAATAAACATGTGCGAACATTAAGTCAAAATCACGTCATTCAAATATGGAATCATGATTAAGATTACGAACTCTTGCTTTGTCAATCTTTAACGCGGACGAGGTTAAAGGAGAAAGAGAAAGAGAAAAAATTGTGTATAAATTAAATGAAGAAGAACGAGAATAAGTGAAGAAAATAAGAAAGAAAAAGATACTGTATTATTCAAACCAGGATTTTTTAATCAACAATTGCTTTTTCTAGTGTTGATGATGAGAAATATTGAACCTATGATCAGAGATTGCATTATATAAAGAGGAGAGACGAGAGAGAACTGTGAGAGAAGAGAGAAGAGAGAGGGGAGATGAAGCAGGAGACATGAGAGATGTTGAAATTTTACTGTTTCAGTATTTGTTTAAAATGTATTTCAGTGTAAATAAAAATGCAGTACTTTTAAAAATTTAGGAATAGCATAGTATATAATTATATAGATATATATATAATAATATATTATATTATATATATATAATAATATACTATATAACATATTATATTATAATATATATTATAATATACTAGTTATTATATATACATGATATATAATATTATATATATATAATATTTATATTATATATATATATTAATTATATATATAACCTTACTTATTATTCTCGAGATATAATAATATAGTATATATAAAATAATATTAATTAGTATATATATACCTAGGTATATATAATATACATCATATTTACATAGTATATATAAATAGTAAGTGTGAATAACTAGTGGGGCAAGAATAGTCGAGGGCTGCTCATATATCACTGCACACGCTAGATTAGTTATATATGCTTATTCATAGACCTTGATCATCAATAATATATATAGCTATATCAGTTTAAATATATATATAATAGTACTATACCGTTGAATTTAATTAACCTTATAAATTTGTTCACGCACATGCGGCTTACCTAATATATCTTGTTATAGTGTCTTTTTATCCATTTGACTAATCCCCAATAATACATACAATAGAGACAAGAGTCATTTTTAAATTCGGATTTCTCTATTGCATATTTTACTTTTTTATTTTTATTATACGATAGAAAATTATTTATATACTTAATTCAATGCCTCATTTATAAATAATTAACAGCTTTCAATTCATAATACAGGTGAACCTGCCAGAATTGTTTTATAATAATGTGTTAAGAACTATATATATTCGACACTTTCGGTATCTACTCGATACTCTTAGTATACTTATATACTAATTATGATGCGTATTAATATATAATATAATAATATTATATATATATATTATTATATATTATTATATATATATATATATATATAAATATA
>JABUQX010040790.1:85000-87500 GCA_015478945.1 Trachelipus rathkii
ATAATAAATAATAATAATAATATACCAAAAATTGCAAGCTCATTCCAGAAAATCAAGCTTGTTTCAATCTCTATTAAAAAAAAACATTGGCCATTTCTTTTTATATTTTATGCACGATTTCTATAATAAAAGCTTTATTTAAAAGGGAAACTTATTTATTTAGGAGAAAAAAGGATTTTCTTATTACAATAGATGATATAATCTTTTAAATCTTCTGGTTTAAATATTTTCTTATGTAGAATAACAAATATATTGTTATTGCCACCATTATTGTGCAGGTCTAAATCTATGCCACTCTCTATCTATCTATCTAGTCGTATTTAATCTATCTATCTATCTATCTAATTCTATCACCATTCTATCTAATCTACAGTGTTATCATATTATTCTATTCTATCCTATAGCTATATAGATAGATATAATTAATTTTTATACACGCTAAAGCGTACGTAATATATATACATAATACTATATACCTATTATATAATATATATTATAATATAATTATATATATATAATAATATACTATACTATAACAGTTAACAGCACCGCTCACGGCAGAGCCCTAATAATCTAGGAGGGGTGTGCTCAATTTGAAGTCTGGCAACACGAATCAAGAAAGAACAGTTTACACTCACACGCCCGACCAGTGAAGAACCTGGGTCTCTTGGTTTAGTTGGGCGAGTGCTCTATCGCTGAGCTACCGAACGTTATTTGTGTTGATCCATTCCTTCCTGAAGCTATACAAAGAAATCTTTCGTAGGAGCGTCATACTATATGTTTATTGATCGAAATTTCAATAATAACAAAACTAAATCCAAATCTTAAAGGATTATTTAAAACTATATTATTTTTAATAAAACGAAACAAGAGCCAAAAGTCTTGCTGCTCATATTAATAATAGATTTTGACTCATTTTCATATTTATAAAAATTACACTCATTGTAATACTTTCAAAACAGTTTTTAACAGCTGATTTTGTAACGGTTTGGCGCCTGTCTAAATTTGACTTGTCGTTGCCAGCTCTTATTAAGTTTTTGGTGCTCTCAATTCCTTTCTTCATGAACTTCTCGTCTCTCTCTCTCTCTCTCTCTCTTCTACTCTCTATATATATATATAATATTATATATATATATATAATAAATTATAATAGTAGTCTATATACTTATATATATATATATATATATATATATATATTATATATATATTATATACTTATACTAATATGATCTAATATATAAAATATGCGATCTCAGAGTGAGGATTAAATTGGGTTTTAAAAATCGAAAAAAGTCATCTAATAAAAAAAATATTCATCAATAATTGGTGTCCACGGGAGGGGCTTTCGATTAGCAGCTGATTAATTAATTTTGACATTTTACCATAAGAAAATCACTGCATTGTCTACATTATCATAGCTGTTCACTAAATAATGTACTTGATGACGTTTAAAGAAACGAACTCAAGGCTTTTTTGTTGACGTGCTGTAAGTTCGGACCATTTCTTTCAAATAAAACATATTAAAATAGCTTGCGGAGAACGAGAAATATAGATCATAGAAAAATAGTGAACCTTTGACATATACATTGATACTTTCGGTAATTATACGAAAGTTCTATCTGTGCCAAATTTACCTTAAGACTTTAGTTTTCCATCTTTGATATTTCTATCGAATATCATTATGAAATTAATTGAGCAAGCAGATCTCGTTACTGCAAATGGTTCGAAAGACTCAGGTAGATCAAATTACAAAGAGAAATAGAGAGATAGGGAAAGACGTGAATGAAGAGAAAGTATTGGAAGAGTTGAGAGAGAGATATAGAGAGAGAGCGAGAAGAGAGAATGAAAACATCACTGGAGATAAATTTTGTACAAGGAAACTCCCAAGAGAGGGATTTGGTTTTTAGCTTATCTATCGAGATTGAACAGATTGAGAGGAGTTTTACACTTGAGAGCACTTGGTAGATTTTTTATAGGACCTGCATTTAACGGCCAATACGTTTACTTATATAAGGATACGCTAGATCAGCTATAGTACTGGAAACCCATGCTGGCAGTCTAATATTTATAAGTATAATTATATATTATATATATATTATATATATATATTTATATATGATATATATATATATATATGACGTGTTATATATAGTATATATATATATATACTATATATATATAATGATATATTATATAATTATATATATTATATATTATGATTACGTATATATATAATTATATATAATATATATATATATATACCATGCATAAAAGCTTAAATATATTATATATATATTTATATAATACTAACCGTATATAATATATTTAACTACTATATACAGTAGTAAATCCTATATTTCGTTGTAAAAATAAAAATTGTTAGTAATAGAGGTAGAGTATTGTATATGTATCAATGTTACTATATAATATCATATATATATATTATGTATATAATATAATATATATACTATTTATATTATATATAATATTAATATATATA
>JABUQX010040790.1:92500-132500 GCA_015478945.1 Trachelipus rathkii
TTTTTTATTGTGTATTGAATATCACATGTGCATTGTATATTTGTTCAATTATTTTTTTTTATATTTGTGTAGTAAAAAAAGGAAAAAAAGTGTGTTTTGTTTCACCGGCATGCCTCAGCTAGCGCTGCTCCCATTTAGGGGACTTAGAGAATCTTATCTGCGGGTGCCTCGCCTCTTCAACGATTATTGTTCCTTCTCAGATTCAAGGACATTATTTTGCTCCCACACAAAAAGCCTATCTTTTTAATACCAAGTTTTATGTATTGTTTTTTTTTCACTTGAAAAGAGAGAAAAATTTATTTATATAATACAAAGCATAGAAATATTATTACATTATTATATATTCATATTTATATACTTATCTGGTGATGTGATTCGCTCCCACGTAACTGTCGTTTTCGGAATGCCGGGTAATGATAGATGGGTTGATTTTGTTAGTTATTTATAATAGATGATCTATGTGTATGTGCTGGCTATGTTTTTAGTTGCATAGGGTAATTTTAGATGCACGAGCAACATCTCTCGGTCCATAAACTGTTTTTTTTTATTTCTTATTTTTATTTTTTTTTTTTTTTATTTTTTTTTTTTTATTCTAATTAAATATTTACAGATAAGATATCTTCTCCTAAGGACTAGGGACATTTTTGGGTTGATTCCGATTCATGAACTGCGGACAGGTAAGGATTTAACCCTCGTATCGGGGGAGGAAGGAAAACTACAATATCAACTCCATCTTTCGGGTACGTTCTTCTACTTACTTACTTATACTTCGTTACTTTACTTCTTCTTCTTCTTCTTCTTCTTCTTCTTTCTTTTATATTTCTTCTTCTTCTTCTTTTCTATCAATAGTTTATGTGGCTTCTTTCTTTCTTTCTTCTTCTTTTCTTCCTCTCTTTCTTCTTCTTCTTTCTTCTTCTTCTCACTCGTTCTCTTTCTTTGCTCTTCGCGTTGAATACTTTTGTTGGTATGGGGTGCCTTATTTGAACATTGCTAAAAGTTTGAAAACTCGCTGCCTTCTCTTTAGGTCTCTTTCTTCTTCTTCCTCTTATTATAATATATTCTTTTATATTATTTGATGTATATTTTTACATTGTTTTTATTATTTATTTGTAATTTTTATTGTTTTACGTCATTATTTATTCACTCTCATAAATCATTCACTCAAATTATTTATTAATATTGATTATTATTTTGTAATTGATATTCAATTTTACTCATTTATTTTATCTTATATATGTAGATTATTTTGAATTTAATTATATTATATATTTAAATAAGCAACTTCCAAGTGTATTGGATTTATTTTTATGTTTTTTTTTGTTTATTATTATTCATTATTATATATATTTAATATTTTTATAATAATAATTTGGATTTACGATTCTTCAATTTTACAAATAAGCAGCAATTAATACTGTGACATCATTAATTTTCTTATGTTGTTAGTATCTCTCTCTTTGTCATAACATATATGAAACTGAGCAGAACCAGAAATAACGAATAACACAAGAATTAATTTCTTATTAAATAGCGCTGCTTTGCTCTCTCGAAAGGACTACACGATAAGAGGCTGTGGATTTGTTTGTGTTATTCAGTAGCAGACATCCTAACAGGACTACTACCTCGAGGCATATTACCTTTCCTTACACAAAAGGTGGGGAAGCTTTTAAGAACGGATAACTAATTAGCTCTGTCTCGGAACGCAGTTATCATTTCTCCATTCGATTTGCAGCATTAAATAATTATGCAAAAAAAGGGTTGGAAAAAGAAAGTGACAGAAATTAAATATATATTAAACTCGAAAAGAATTCAAGATTAATATATCAGAGATGATAAGGATGGGTGTAGAGGGGTTTTTATTTGCTTTGATGATTTATTTCACTCTTGATTATTTGGAATATTTTATTTTTCTTAACAGTTATTATTATTATTTATTTTATTATTTTTATTTTTTTTTTATTTATTTTTTTTTTTTACCAGTTTCATACCCACTCATCTTTATTGGACCAATATGTTGCCATATCTATTATGATTATTTCTATTATTATTATTGGAGTGTTGAAAACATTTTCGGAGTGTGAACCCTTTCTTATAGAGTAATATTTTATATTATTATAAGAGAGCGGGGTCGTCTGTCCAAAATACAAATAAAACATAATTTGGTAAAAGTCATGAAAACTTATCGAAATCGATGACATATAGAGTTAGGCTCGCAAGACGTGACATCTTTATAATTTCCTAAATGTGTAGATCGCTACATACAGATTAGAATGCCGCAGTCGTTTATACACCTATCGTGAAAGGACGGAAGTACATAACTGAATCACTCACTTAAACTTTAATTTCTCAATTTCTTCTGACGGGAGCTCTAGTTGGTCAAATTTTTAAAAGCAGCCCTCTCGTTCAAGGAGGTATATAGGTGATATGAAATAAAATTATACTCAAAATTAGTAATATTATTATTATAGGTTGCTCTTCTGTTTCTCCTGTGTGTGTTGATATGGTGGAGAAGAGAAAACACTCACGTATATATGCTAATTAGTAAGCGAACAGGTTCTAGAGTTATAGAATTATTTTAGTATCTTGAAGGGGTTAAGTGCATAAACAGCAGAACACTCATGGCCGGTCAAAAGAATTGAATCAGTTTAGTGAGTGAGTTCAGTTATGGTATCGTTCACGAATTGAGTGGTTTCAACGGGCCACGACCATCTCTAATCTGTAAATGGGAAAGCGTATCAATTTAGAGAAATTATAAAGATTCGAGACGGAGACTCTCCGACTCATATTCAGGAATCAACTGGGTAAGTATAATCTCTCTTTCTACTCTCAAACCTTCGGTCTTCTTATGGTGTTTTAGGTATATAGGCAAATTTCCCTTCTGGACCGTTTATTAATTTTTATAGGACATATTTATAAATTTGTTTAAAATAATTTAAATAAAAACTTTTCAGAATAATTATAGATAAATAAATTAATTCAAAGAAATTTATAATGAATAATTTTAAGATTAATTAATAGCTTGTGAAAATTTACATAAGAAGCTGTATTAAAAAATATTAGTGAAATTAATAAATAAAAATTTAGAATAATAAATAATTAAATTTTTATATTACATAATGATCGTAGTTGATCAATTAGAGAATACACTTTCTCACAATCCAGGAGTGTAGTTTCAAATCCCTGAAGGAGATTTTGCTTTCCGTTATTAAATATTATTGTCACGTCTCTCTCACTCTTTCTCGGCGCTAACTATTCCTTCACGAACTCGAAGACCTTCGTTCCTGCGATTGTGCTCGCCAATACTCTGCAGATTATCACAGATGTTTCGTTACTAAAGCTACCCTCACCCAAGTAAAAGGATTATGCAATCAATTTAATACTCTATAAATGCAGATATTCCTGTTCTAGATTTTCGACCGACAAGAAACTTTTCGTTAATGTCATTCGATGTCAAGCACTGCTATTTTTATATAGAAAATTCAACATGCTGTTTTATTATTATTTTGGTTGCCTAATTTCATTAAAAGTGCAAAAAATGCAAGAATTTATGATCATATAGAAGTAATTAGTGCTTTTTATCAACATGAGGGAAAATAATTGGATGGTTTACTTTTAATTGGCTCCGTATCATTGGGTGGAAAGTAATAAAAATTAAGAATAATGTTTTAATAAAATTTATTAATAATAAATAAGTAGATAAATAATATATAAATTGGAAATTATTTTTTTGATAATAATTAAAATATCATAACAGTAATAGGATAAATAAATCAATTAATTAAAAATATATATAATTTAGATTTGGTCAATTAAATTAATTAATATTAATAAATAGGATTTCAATAAAAATAATAATTTTATAATATTATTTAAGTAGATAATTAATTTATGATAGGATATAAAGTGTGGAATTTTCAATTATATTTTTATAACTTAAAAATTATAAGCAGTTATTTTTAATTTAATAGAAGAAGGGAAGTAAGAAGAAGGGTAAGGGGAGCCAAAAAATTAAGGAAAAGGCCTGGACATTAGGGAATTTGTCAGAGAAAGTTATTAAGGTGAAAACCCTAAACTTAGGGATCCAAGTTACACCCCAATTGGTGACGCAAATGTAATCTGAGATATAATTCGCTGAACGGTGAAAAGGAAGAGTGATAAAGATAAGTGTGGAAGACGAAAAGCAAGGATGGTTTGATTTATGCAACACACGAGAAGAAGAAGACAGTTTATTTCAATAGGTAGTAGTAGAGGAGAAGTCAAGTAATGAAGGAAAGAAGAGAAGAAGTAAGTCTAGAGAAGAAGAAGAAGAAAAAGACTAAAGGATTGGTATAGCCATAGAATGTAAGAAAGAACGACGCTGATAGAATGTGGTGGATTAGTTTTCCTTCTCGTCTGATGTTACAGAGTGAGTTATTTCGAAATCTTTCCCCGGCTCATACTCTATGACCAAAAATACATGGCTCTTATAGTTCTGTTGCAATCTGAATTTTTCTTGATTAATGATATATATTTAAATTTACAGTTTTTTGAGTGACATTTATTGAGAATATGTCATCAAATTATTTCGCTATTGGACATCTCATACTGAAAAAAAATAGCCAGCAAACAGATACACTCAGTTTGCCACGTCTATATTAAAATAAATACAAAAATCGCAGAACTCACTCATACTTATTTTCAATCTAAGCATTTAACAGAAAATCGACCGTTCACGGGTTGACTGTGACTCTCGGGATCAAGCAACATTCCAGATTGGCTTACTCGCCTCAGACACTAGATAAGATCTGGACACATTCTTATCCACTTTTGGTGGGTTTGTAAAATACGAAAAATATTTTTATATTTTACAGTTGATAAGAAATTAGAAAAGGTTAGATTTTGTACTCTGTACTCCTATTTAGGCGTTAGAAGTAAATTGTATAAATAAAGTTTTAAAGATAAGTTATTATATTATCATTAAATTTCTATCTCATACCTAACAACTTAACACTATATTTTAAGATGTATCTTATCTACACATTGTAATTATTTATTAGTATCGATATAGAGATTTATATATTTTCTTATTCAGACTCAATATATTAAGTCTTAATATATTATACAATATATATATAAGTAACATAAAATTATACTATTTTTACTACCTTACATTTGTAAGACTCCTATAGACACTTCACACTATTCACTGAGACTTCTATGTGTGTCTTGTTTATATATTATTCACGATACCTCACCATATTGAGTTATTTTTTTATTATATTATGCACCAGCCAGCTTTTATTAATTTTTTTTCTACTTAATTTATTATCATTTATTATTACTCTCATTCATCTTTATTATTGATTTAGTCTATTAATCGATCTTGTATTTTACCTTATTATTTATTATTATTTAATTATTATCTCTCGTTAACAATTACTATATACGATTAAATATTTATTTATTAAATTTACTCTAATGATTAATCATATTGTTCCAGCTTGCTCACAATCATTATATTTTATATCAATTATTAATATTACTTCTTTATTTTATATCATTCTTATTGAATTTGGATGTACTCTATTTATTAGTTTCACTTCACTCACTCACTCAATTACTCAGTTATTCACTCCCTCTCATTTATATAGTATTATTTAACATTATAATTATTTTATTATATTTCATCTTATTTTTTTTATATATCACTATTTTATATTTTGCTTTCTCGCTGTTAGCTTCTGTTTTAAAGAATACAACCTTTCCTGCGTTTTTTTGAGACTGGGTTTTACAACGGTTAAATTAGACTTTGAACAAATGGACAGTTCGCAATTTAACTAAGAGAGAGAGGAGAGACCTATCCCTCTTGATGATACACACGCACACCATTGCCCGCATCTACTGTGCCGATTCCACACAGGCAAAGAACCACAAATGATCCACATATAGGATGGAGTAGGACACCCTCCCCTGCATCATGATTATCCCAGATGTGCATTCTAACACAGAATTTTGAGGATCCTGAAAGACCGCACCGACGCCATCTCTAATGATACTTGTTCAGTAAACGATCCATTCAAGTTACAGAAGTTGAATACCGGTAAGGTAAAGGAACAAGACAGAATCGACGTGTGCGACTCACTCCGCTGAGAAGAAACTTGGAAAGTGAATGATGAGACGAAGGTACACTTTCTGCACATTTATTTTTTACACACATCGGAATTACGAGGATGAAGAGTGACGAATAAGCATTACTTAGACTTGATTGCAGGCATGAGTTTGTATCAGAGAAGAGAGAGGCGCACGAGTTAGAGCACGAAACGACACAACACCTATTGAGATAGATCAGTAAGAAGACCGCACAGGATGAAAGGAGTGATGTCGAGAGAGAGGAGAGACCTAGTATCGAACTTCTATGATTCATGAACGGACGAGGCTGTTGGTGCGCAGATCATAAAACTAAACACAATTCTAGAATTAGTTCTAGTTCATCCACCGTCAGGTGTTTGATGAGGGACGTACAATCAGATTTTGATTTTTTAGATTCGCATGTAAAGAAGAAAGAAATTATTGGCGAAGCGAGTGTGACGCATTTGACGCAACTGAGCTGAAGAAACTGAACGGCAGATTGCTTCATTGACGACCGCACGATAGAAGGATAGAGAGAGAGTAGCACGATCGGAGTGCAGACGTCAACGAGAGAACCTTAGAGATAACGGAAGAGAGAGAGAGAAGAGAGACGAGAAGAAGAAGTAGACACAAGAGATATTTGATCTGATGATTGACAGAGACCAGTGAACAGCAATTTGAAGAGTAGAAATAAATTGTGTCAAAATTTTGGTTCAGTTAGATGTTCACATATAGAATAACACACACACAACACCAGTATATTAATAATATATATTATTTTTATTTACTACTACTTTTTGTATATTATATTTTTATATATATATATATATATAGATATTATATTATTAATATATTTGATGTTAAAAATGTATATTATATAATTTAGTATTATATACTTATATATAATATATTATATATAATATATTTATAATATATTATATATCTATATAAATTTATTTATATATAATATAATTATAATATATTATATATATATATATCATATATATATATACAAATTATAACGCATACACCAGGATTGGTACCTTGATTATTCCTGACTACTCTCATACTAAATAAGAAATAAAAGTCCTCGAAAGCTGTGTAAAAAAACGTAACTTGTTTTTATGTATCCTTTGATTCTACACTTGAAACATGACAGAGTCCTCGAAGTTTATGCTGTCTCTAAGTCTTAAAGCAAAGGTTTTTTTAAATTCTGCGTTTTGATTTTTTTGCTTTCGATACATCTTGAAAAATAAGCAGTTTTTTCACGTAAAAAATTGGTTTTTATCTCGCCATAGCTCCTCTCCATTTTCGCTTGAATGTCATGATTATATTTATTGTGTTTTGTATTGTTAATTGACTCCAAGCTTTTGTATCTATGCTAAAGCATATATATATTGAAATGAAAAACCATGTATGTGTTTGACAACTTCAATTTCTCCTTAAATAATAATAATATATATAAATTATTTTATATTATAATTATATTATTATAAAATAATAAATATATTAATACATAATATTTTATAATATAGTATAATATATATTACTATAATTTAATATATAGTAAATATAATTATATATAATTATAAATTTATATTATATATATATAATGTGTGTTAGTGTGTTGTGTGTGTTAGTATTTATTTAATAGGTGTGTAGATGATGTTGTGTGCGTGGCGGCTTCGTTTTTAATGTATGGAGTTTATTCGATAATAATATATACTTTCATCATTTATATTTTACTTATAACTACTCATTTATGGAGAAGAAGTCTTATTAATAATTTCTAAAAAACACATAAATATAATAATTAAACACGCAAATTTCAAGCATAATTTATAGGTTTAGGAACGATCGAATATGTAACGTAACATTTTAAATTCTGAGTGTGTGAGTGTGGTATTATATTTGACTTCGCTATATCAGATCGCAGGGAGGATAGTAGTGTGGATTTATAAATATTACGCTATTGCGGTTATATTATAATTTCGTCAAATTATCTAGTCTTATTCTTATTTTTTAAACTAATTTCTCTTTCTACACTTACTATTATTATATTATATATTTATTTGTACTGAAGATATATTTGTATTTATTATTATCTAATGTATTTAGATTTATTAATGATATATATAGTGAGATATATATATGAACGCAGGTAGGGTGGGTGTTGGGATGCGTATACTTTCATAATCTCTCTTCTTTCTTTTTTTCTCTCCACTTCTCTTACGAGTTTGTAGTGATATTCCTCTAGAAGACTCGTTGTATAGTTATTAAAACTTTCTATTTCGATTGATAATGGAATATTTTTAATTAAACATTAGGTAACTACTATTATACAAAATGTTCTCAAAGATCCTTGCTAGTTGAATAAACTAAATTTATTTTAACACTGTTACGTATTTTTCTGTTAAACTCCTACTAATAAATCAATTCAGTATTTTTGTGCTCAATAAAATAATAAAATAATTCTTTTTAAAAATAAAATAAAAATTGCTGCAAATTATACAGGAGAACAAAATATGGTTGCTTTTCTTGAAACAAAATGAACAAAACATGAAAGTAGGGAGACATGTTATGAATTTATATGCAAATATATATAACAAAATTAATTTAATTATTTGAATAAATAAATATTTAATATTCTAAAAACAAAATATGACAGATTTTCAAAATAAACATATATAAGGAAGACATACCAAGTTTGAAAACATGATATACAGATTAAGTTAAGATAATAAGATTAATATTATTAGCATAAATAAATTTGACACAACAAATTTATTAAACAAGATCGACTCTTGAACACGTTATGATTAAATTTTAACATGAAGTGTACGTGTTTGGTCTTCATCGTTGTTGTGATCTCAGTAGTGGAATGTAGCATTTATGCTTGGTCATTATTAAGTGTACGAGATTCATCAAAACCTGAAATGAGGAAAGTTTATAGATTCATCTATGAAGTTGAAGTGATTTCTATGGTGCGAATTTTGAAGAAAGTATGAATCACCGAAGAAGACAGGCAGCTTGTAGATAAACACACAGTGTGGTTATATTTTACACGTGAGAGTGGATATGACGTTCTACACTGTGGTAAATTTACCAGTTAGCACGCTAAACTTGATTTTCTTCCGTTTTTACTATATAACAGATTGCCTATATATATTTATTGAGTAGCTCAATTGATATTGCGTTTGTCACAGTTAAGTAAGGAGTCCACTCACCAAATAATATGCTCATATGAACTCCATTCCCTTCGCGGTAACGCCAAGTTTGAAAATAAATATAGTAAAAGTTAATGGATGTTGTTTCCAGAACTCTAGTAAATATGTACTATTAATTACCATACATAGATTTGTATCTTCCTCTCTCTCTCACAAGAACAACACTATAGGTAGGCGAAAGTGCCGAGTTTAATCTCGAACAATGTAATTTGTGAGTTCCTATCCTTAAGCTGAAGGTATCGTAGTTATTGTAGTGTCTGTACTGTTAATAGTCACGTTAAAACTGAAGCTGGTAGGCCTGGATAACATCGCTCGTGAGCTGAAGTTATTCTAATTGTGTCATTAATCCCTGTCCCACCATCCTTGAAATTCTAAATTGACAGTGTATCGACTTTATCATAGTGCTACTTTAAACTGAGGCTGTAGGCGGGATTAACGTGTGACTTAATTCATCACAGTGCTCTCGCTAATGTTACTATCGCGTGTTAATTGTCTGAGCGATCGCTCTTTACCAACGGGTGATGTATTGTCTTTCCGGTGTGTGCCAATTATTGGAGTGCAGATCTTGTTCAGAAGGTAGTTTAGTTGTGTTTGTTGTTGTTCGTTGTAGAATTGTCTGTTGCTTGTGTTTGCTTGATTGTTGGTTTTTAGTTTCCAAATATACTGTTCCATCACTTCGTAGAGGATTGATCCGAAATGATGGTTAAGGTTCGTCATCTAATTATGCTTAAATAGGTGGTACTTTTTTTTCCTTCTTCTTTCGGCTTGTGTTGTATCTTAGATTAGGATTGTTCTTCTTATTGGATTATCATATATTCTGATACTTTAAGGTTTATAAATAAAACTAATATACGTATGGTTCTGGACTAAGTTGAAAAACTATTTCAGTTTTAGTGATAGCCAACTCGGTTCTCTTCGGGAAATTCACTCGGCAAGGTTGTAGTCACAACTTTGTGTCTATGGTAATATTTTACTACGAAACAACATCATTCATATGCACAGAAGTCACAAAATGTTATGTAGGAGAAGTTTCTGGGTTTCAATGGAGAGGAGGAGAGGGTTCTTTCTCAGCATTTAGAGGCTTCTCAGGAAATTAAAAAAAGCAATGCTTATCTCTTACTGAGGTGATCACGGTAGTTACCAACTACACACACACATACTACACACACACACACACCACACACACACACACAAGTGAGTTGCAGTGCGTAAGATTATTTATTATTATATAATTCAATAGTAACGATAATATAGTTAATATAGCATAAATACCTACTCCAACTTAAAAATAAGTAGGTTTGTTATTCTCACAGACAGGCTTACTTATTTGTATTTACTATTGTAACCTATAAATTTATATTTATATATATACTTAGGTTATATTACATAATATTAAATATAATCTTTAATGTGTGGTATATTAGACTGTATGATAATACGTTAAGCCTGGTGTGGCGAATGTGACGCGGCTTTACGCGTGCAATTTGTGTGCAAATGGGTAGTTGGGTATAACCTTTTTTGGGGATCTGCTCGATGACAATATACTTCAAACTCACTCGTCATTGTACAATTGGAGGTGAAGGGCTTTTTGGAGCTCTGGGGCGTACTAAATCTGGAAATGATGCATTGTTGTAAGTGGGGATTTTTAAACTAATATTAGGTATAAGTAAAGATTAGTTATGTATTTGTGGGGTTTGACCAAAAGCGTTATATAGTTACACTCTCAGGTATATACTATTTATATATATGATTATATAATATATATTATTACTATAATATATTATAATTATTAATATTATATTTATATAATATTATATATATTATATATATATATACTTATACTATATATATATTTATATAATAATAATATAATATATTATATTTATAATTATTATATTATATACTATATTAATATTAAATTATATTATTTTAATATTTATTATTATATTAAATTATATATAGTATTATATATATTAATTTATATCATATATATATATTATTATATATTTATATTGTATATTGATATTTATAATATAAAATTATTATATATATATAGATATATTATATATATATATATAACTTAAACTAAATAAAAATCTTTTATTTTTCATTATCAAAATCTATATTTTTTTATATATAGTAATCTGTATTTGTTTAAATAATGATTAATATGTCTATAGATTATTATGATAAATTATTCTATATATAATATGTATATAATCTCGTTTATATTCTAAATATTAGAAAATTGATATCCCAAACATCACCTATATATTATACCATAATCAAGATAAATGGCAGATTTTTGTAATTTCTCAAATATTAATAAATTGTAGACCGGGTTTTGATATTAAGGTATATACAATTATAACAAGTTGAAATAAATTAAGAGGAGTGCTTAACTTAGACTAATTATTTACAATATATATTACATATATATATTTATAAGTATAAATATTTAGAATAAATTCTTCATAAATAAGTAACCTGTGATAAATTTGTCTACTATATATATTTTTAATTATATTAATATATAATATAATAGCTAAACGTTATCGCTTGTTAAAAACGTGATGTCCTATAAAAAAAAAAAAAAAATCTACCACAGTGATCTCAAAGTGTAAAACCTCCTCTCAATCTGAATTATCTCGATAGAATAGCTAAAAACAAATCCTCCTTCTTGAGTGTGAATTCCCTATGATATCAAAAAGTATTGTAATTACTCTTTTGTGTTTCATCCTCTTCTCTAATCTCTCTCTCTCTCTACTCTCTCTCTCCTCTCTCATACTCCGCTTCTCTTCTCTCTCGTCGCTCTCATCTACTATCCTGTGATTTCGCTTCTTCTCTCTTCCTCGAATAATATTTGATTCTACTGACTTCTTGAGTCTTCGAACCATATTTTCTAGAAACAGAAAGATACTTGCTTGCTAATTATATTTCTAATGGATATTCGATTAAAATATTCAAAGATGGAAAGCTAAAGTCCTTTAAAGGGGGTAAATTTGGCCACAGATAAAACAATTCCGGTTAGTGAATTAACCGAAAAAATAGTATCTAGATAAACACACTCTCACACAGTTCAGTTTTTCTGAGTGGATAATTATCTCTCTTCGTTTTTCTCCTGCTAAGCTATTATAATTAGGTTTTATTTTTAAGACATATTTCATAAGGCAATCGCAAAATTGTATTCCATTTGATTCTCATATAAATAGTGACTCATCATTAGGTACCACTCACTCTCGTGGAAACAAGGCGCTGAGGAAATTAGTTTAGGCAATTCATATTTGTCATAACATTGGTAAAATTTTTCACAAAATTTTTTAAATATCGATAAAATAAAATATATCTCTTAGTATATATATAAAATTTTTATATTATTATAATTAATATATTAAATTACCTTCATGATTATTATTCTCAAAATTCTACTTTCTAATTTGTTCTTTAGAAAAAATTGAAGATAATCATGACTATTGATAAAATTAAGTATACGTACTTTATCAAGAAAACCCAATTAATATTGTAGTAAGTATATATGGATATATATATATTTATATATTAAGTCATTTTATTAAAAAAAAAACTAAAAGCTAAATAAAATAATTATATGATAAAATAAACTAAATGATAACCACTTAGCTAGGACTAACCCAATACAATATAGAATATAGCTTAGGGTTTATGTTCCGGTAATGTGAACCCTATACACTACCCGTAATGTAAGGTGATGTATGCAGATAATATGGATATATTTTGAGTGAAGGAAGAGTATCACGATCAGAGGAGCATGTAGAGAGCGTTAGCTCTCTCGCAAGGAAAGGGAATTTTTGAGAAACAAGAGAAACTAAAGAGCTTGTTAAGGAACGAGGGGTTAGAAAGTTTGATTTGACTCCTTGTGAGAGGTAAGGACTGGATCTTTAATCGTGCATTTCTTCGTGGAATTACTTATCCTGATCCTGACTGCTTAAAACGTGTGTGTTGGAATTATTCCATCATTACATAGTGGTCTATGAATGTTAATAAAAACAAAGTTTAATATTCAATTAAAATTCTAATTTTATAAAAGCCGATATTATATGTATTCCCCAGTTTTTTTAATGTACTTTTTTTTCTTTTAATATAATTTAAAATATAATTAAGTTCTCGAATGAAAAAAAACATTTTATTAAACATATTTTAGTGATTCAGTTTTATTATTAATGTAACCAAAAATTGGAACATATTCTCCGCGCTATACGGTCTCATTACGAAGATTGCTTTTAAGTTGATTTACGTCAGGAAGGGAATCGGTGATTATATAACACCAAAATTGCCAGTTCAATATAAAAGAAATTTATAGAGTTATCAGACGAATGACCGGTTAGGAGCACTGCGGGGCCCAAGTCGATTCATTAAAACTAGAGACTAACAAGCTCTCGTCTGGAGTCAGAGTGTCCTGTGTGATAGAATGTAATATAGCTCTTGTTTCTCTTCATTTTGATTCGTCATTTGAGCTCAGCACAGGTACTAAAGAATTTTGGATCACACACGCCACTTCTAAGGGAATGTAGGCTTTGACGCGGTAGACGTGATACTGGGGTAAAACTGGTATGGGCCTATTATACTTAGTAAGTAACTGTCATACTCTACAGCGAAATACCATCACTAACTACCTAATATATATATTATTGTCTATTATATGCATTATATTATATACACAATATAGCCTTAACAATATATACACTAGTTGAGGGTATTATTTGTCATTATGTGTCTGTTAATATTACAAATATACACCTTAATTTGTTTAGCTTAGTCAGAAACTATATATATTAGATATATTAATATAAAATATGTAATAACCAATTATAAGACTCATAAATTACGAATATGGTCACTGGTTAGGATAATGGAGATTAGGAATTTTCACAATGTAGAATTTTACACAAGATCTAGATAAAGCTTTAGATAGATAGAGAGATAGATTATAAATGTTAGTTGGGAAGTTCCTTCGAGCAGCTATATGGTGTTATAACCAGGATATTTTGTCCTTGGGCTCCAGTACAATATACTATGTTTTGGGGCATTCCAAACCATCCATAATATACAGATTATTTATATATCTATATTTCCTTGTGTGATACATGCTGTATAGAGGCATAACAATTTTGAGGAACACTCGACTCTCTCAACAGCTTAAAGGAAACTCCTTTTCTCTTCTTTATAAAGCAACCATTATTTTGAACATTCAAAAAATGATAATAATCACAATATCTATAAATTAGGAAATAATCATATATAAATTCCCAATTATCCAACATTACGTTCACCCATTAATTCAATCTTATAAGTTTTTTTCAGATTAGAGATCAAGACGTTGCAGCTGATTAAATGGTGCTGGAATTGAAGCAACCTTAAATAATGCAACTGATGAAGCAAGTATGTTCATTCATTTATTTATATGTATTAATTTTACTAATGATCTATTAATGCCATAAATATTATTAGACATAATGGTATAATTAATATTATTATTGTTATCATATTTAAGTTAATTATATTATTTAATTATTTACACTCAACGCAATTGATATATTAATAATTTTGCCAATTATTATATATTATTTTGTATATTTATCAAATTTATTATTATTTTATATTTTGATCTATTATTTATGTATTATCATTATTTATATGTAATTTAATTAGTTACCTCTTTTACTGAGAATATTATCGATTCATTAATTGATATTATCTTATTATAATCTAGAAAACATTATATTTTATCTCTAATTTATTTTAAAGTATCACTCTCATTATATGCTTTCTAATAACCTCTATTATCTATTAATACCTATCAGAAATATTAATATCTCCATAGTGTTGTACTTATTTATTACTCGGTTGGTCAATCTGCTCTCTTAATCATAATACTTAATAGTTCATTATTATTTATTTATTTTCTTATCTATTTAATATATATTATTATTATTATAATATTAATTATTTTTTATTATATTTATATTATATATTATATAGGATGAGTACTTTTTATTATTATTTATTAATTATTATATTAATATCCAAAAAAAATTATTGATTATTTTATTATTATTTATGTTTTTGTTTTTCATTTATATTACATGTTATTAGATTATATTATTATTATTATCAGATATTATTATTAACATTTAATTCATTATTATTTTATTATTACTTATATTATTATTTAAAATTTAATTTACGAATTAATTTTTTAAATAATTAATAAATTAAAAAATAATCAATTACAGAGCATGAACTTATTATAAGGTAGTGCAAAATATTCTAGGTCACTTTATTACATTATATATTATTATTATCCTTTATTGCTATTAATTAAATCAATCATGTTTGCTGTAAATTTATTTTAAGCCTCACTGAATTTATTAGCTTATTTTTTACTAAGCTTTCTTACGTAAAATAACACTGATATGCTACTTTACAATTAAAATTACTGACTTATATTTCACATATACTATCATAATTAATCTTATTATATATTTGGTTCCACAAGAGTATATCTAAAGCATCCCTAATTTACATATCGTAAAGATTTAAAACTCAGTTTATTTATAATTTGAGAATAAACTTTTAAGAGTGAAGAACTAACCTTACACTTTTATTATATATATATATTTTATTACTTTTATAATTTATATAATATTGTATAAAATTTACATATTAAATATTGTCACATCATGAAGGGATTATGTTTTAATTTTCAAGTAATATAAGTCAAATCTAAATGAAGTGTTTATTATCATATTATTCACCTATTGCTACTAATTGTGAGATAGTGGCTCCACTAAATATTATAATTTTTATAATAATTTATCACTGCAAAATACTTTTAAGAACTCATTGCATTTTAAAGTTACAATTATTAGGTCTAATAAATATATTATGTTAGTATATATATTATTTATTTATAGTACTTAATTATATATAATTATATAATATATATCTTTAATGAGGAAATTTATAATTAAAGTGGCTTCCCAAGCTTCTACTGAACCTTCTATATAGCTGGAGATACTAACCTTCACTCTATATTTTATTCACCTCACTAATATTATATTATTTTGATACACATTTGATATGAATTATTAAGGGTAACTTTTAATATTTGATTTACACTAACACTGATTTTATATATATTCGTTACGCAACCACTTCACATTTATAATCAACCATAATATGATACACAATCCACCTAAAAATATTATACCCACATATAATGCAATACTTTATTCATCAGACCTATCTATGTGGAGGAAACCTATATCAACAAAGACTTTTCCTGAAAAGATCATAACATACATCATATCAACATATGGAAATCATCCAATCAGAGTCAATGCAGTACAGAGTAATTGTATTACCAATCAAATGCTACAAAGGTCCGTTGATCCATGGAAAACCGAAATCCCTTGGACCCTCACCTTTCTGAAACGGTGACTGGAGTCGTTTATTGTCAATACATCAGTTATTCTCTAGAATATTTCTCTATAGTGACTACATTCAGTAAAGCTCTATTTCACAGAACCTTTACAACCAAAGATGTCACCTAAAGACCTCCCAACTGGCGCCCTATAATTTTTCCCCCAAATACCTTGCCTATCCTACTTTCTATATACAGGATAGGACACAGTTATGATGTTTTTCCAGTCATTTGCGTACCCCTCACAGATCGTTATAGATCCGCCTTAAAAAATCAAATTAATCACGAACCATTGCCTTTGGCGTGCTTTCGAATACTACCTCTTTCGAATTCCATACCATTATCCCCATTACAGGACCCTGCAAAAGGCATGTTACCTTGGATCATATGGTTCTGATAACGGTTTAATATTGAACATAGTACTCAACACAGTCAAATTCAATTCTCATACAAGTCCTATGTTGGTTCTGTTGTTAAATAGGCATACGACAACGCAGAAGAAACTATTAGTCTACCCAAAGCTCTCTATAACCTCAATCTATACTTCTCTCAGTTAAACAATGGAAGCAACAAAATAGACATATATTGGGGGGGGAAAATGTTGAAACAACTCCTCACCAATTATATATGAAACTCAGACTTAATATATTCATCAATATTTTAAAATTGGACCAATAGGTCCCATTTAATTCTTACTTTAATTTAAACTATAAAAAACTATTATTACTATGTAAAAACACTCAAGGTATCATATTAATTATAATTACTTTTAATTACTGATATATTAACATAAAAATTATAATCATTTATTGAGGGTTATAAAGAGAATTTAACAAATGTGCTCTCATATATTACATATATGGTGACTCTATTCTTTTTTTTTTAAAATTATCATCTTAGGCTCTAAAATCATTGTAACTATGTATTTATATTTACTATTTATATTCAAAAGGAATTTATAAATATATAGTTTTTTTTTGTATCCTAATAATAAGTGACGGGTACCACACACAACTTCGGGGAAAGCTATCTTCTTATAATCCGCTTGCAACATTTTGGCTGCTGATTTCGGTCCCTATACTACTGACACCATATTGTAGGTGTATATTTTTGTAAATAATATTAATATAAATAATTTTACAATAACTTACTTAATAATTGCATTATCAATTACATAATTAATAATAATAATAATATATATATCACATTTCATAACATGATTGTAATATATATTATCTATTTCTGTCTATCACATACCACTACTGCTAAATTTAAGAAATCAATAACTTAATATAATAAGAGTGAATTATAATCTATATATATAATAAATTAACTGAAATAATAATCAATAAATCAATAAATAATATAATATTAATATTAATATATGATTATTAAATATGATATTTATTCCTTATAATAAACTCAAGAATAATAATAGAAAAGAATAAAATACAATATCTACTTTCAACCGTTTCATATTTAAAATAAATAAATTAGACTTAATTATAAAATCCTAACTCAAAGTCAATTAATAATAATAATAATTAATAATAATAATAATAAATTAATAATAATAATGCATTAATTATATATAATGGGTATTTAAGCAGGATAAAAATCATACACATTCTTTTTATTTCACCATGATTTTTACATGGAATACACTTTCAATTCATGGATTAAATAATAAACTTATTTTGACTCATATATTTTTCGAGCAAGGGTTTAGGTGTATTCGGTTATTTGCAAGTCTAAATTCATAATTGGTTTCCTAATTCAAAACGCAGAATTTGGTATATAGTTTATGTGTCCAACTTAAATCCTAAATTTCGTGTACTCACTCTATTATAACTATCTTTAACCTATAATTATGCATCTTGATTTTAGTTCATTAATATTATAGATTTAATATAGTGTCATATATTACGTATGTATTCTTATGTGTTATGTTATTTCAATGTGAACTCACATTTACTTAGGCACATGAAAAGGTATATTAGTATACTAATTTATTAAATAGATACTGTAATATAATAATTACTATATACTCTAATTATATGGTCTCACCTAGTATATTAATAAGATAATGACAATATTAATATTTTCAGCCGGGTTCGTTAATGCCAGGAAAAAATTTAAAATTATCTACACAATATTGGCAGTGATCCCATGGTATTTCGTTATGCATCCTGCGTGAGCCAAATTGACTCTTTGTCTTCCTCTCTCACATCTCACATATATATAATTTCGTATTGTTCAAATAAAGTATTTTTGATAGTGATAATACACAGTATGCGAAAAACATATAATACAGCATGTGATACACACATAATATAATTTTAAAATGAGCACCACTCACTACATTATACTCTTATATTAATGAATTCGTTATTTATGAAAACTTATTATTGAGTTAATTAATAATTCCATATTCTCGAGAAATTTTTCTTTCCTTACTCTGTCTGTCCTAAGAGTAAATAATAAGGGTAAATGCCGAGTTTGGGGCCATGATTGGTTTTTAAAGGTCCAGTGCATTAATACAGAAATATGATCAATTGTCGAGTGGTATGATCTCATTATTATTCATAATTAATAGAGAACTCACTCATACGAAAAAAGACCAACAGCCTTCACATCACTTTCTTTCTTTCCTCTCGCTCCGGGCTTGTAGTCACATAAATAAAAAATAGTGCAATATTTCGCGGATGTACGAAAACTTTTCTAGTTTATACCATAGTGAAATTTCGTACTCGAAAAACATGATTTGGAAAAAAATGGATTTTAAGCTCCTCTCTCTCTCTCTTGCTTCTCTCTTTCTCTATCTCTGTAAATTCTTCACTTCTCTCAGTTTTTAGTTATCATATATCATATCTCCCAAAACGGTGACTCGTTCACAGTCATATATAGATTTATCCCCCCCCTATCGTAATCTTTAAATAGTCAAGTCTACTATCTACTATGCATCATATCTTATATATTATAGTCGTGAACCATCTATCTACTCAATATCTATCAATGTACGAGATATTTTATAACTAATCATGTGTATTCAAAATGTGGCCATGATTTATAAGTATAATGTATTAACCATATTACATAACAATGCAAAGAAATGTGATGCAGAGTTGGGCTTTGGTGTTTGTTATTATAAAGTGTTACATTTTATTTTAATTAAAATAAATAACATATAATTTCGATAATTAGTTAATGATATAATATATTATTTATATATAATATTGTCTGTGGTATGGACTCCTTATGGTCATACTATTTATAATACATAAAAACTACAATTATCACATAAATAAACATAGCTTTATTCAAAAAGGACGTGTTTTTAAATAAATTAAATCTTCTTTTCACATGTTATCTAAAATTTTCTGGAATATATAAAATTGGAACTTTAAAGTAGTTTTAGTATTTTTTTAATTCATTTTCATATAGCTATATAATATATAATAAAAATTATGTTTCTAGTTTGTGTAAAGTTTTAAACATGGTTGGTTTAGAAATTCCCAGGTAATAGTAGCAAATATTTATTATATTAATATACCTATTAGTTATTATTGATACTATAATATACTATATACTACATATACATAAGTGTGATACTACTCACTCAAAAAAAGCCTAGTAGTGATCATGAAAATAGAGATATACCAAATTACATTACTTTATTTATAAGATTACAATTGATTATATCATGGTGACAACTCAATTTTTGTACTTTTGTATTACTTTATATACATAAGAAATATAATTATATATCACAGATAATTTTACTACTTCTCAAACTTAATATTAATCCAAATTAACCTTAGTTTAATAATATTTATGAATATATACTTATATACATATAATTTTAAATTTTCTTAAATGCTTTCTAATGTATAACAACTCCAATTAAACGTTTGTAGCCTTATTTAATTTTCTGCGGATTTGAATGGAACTAGCCTACTCAAGAGTAACCTAGGTAAAACTATACTACAGATTTTATTATATATTGTAACCTTTATCCTCTATTTGCTTTTCACATCTTTGTTCCTCTTGTGATCCTTTTATAATAAATAATTAGGTAGTAATTTTTTGAAACCTCTCTAATAGTTACCTTAGTATAATAAAATCTATTATATATTATATCAATATTATATTATTATAATCTTGTATACATCTAATGCATCAATCATCATTCAGCTTTCCTGCTTATCTCTTTCGTTCTCAGTCATCTCTCTCCTCTCATATACTACTCCTCTATATATTCTCTCTTCATCTCCTATTCTTCCTCCCTCTGCACTTTATTCCTCACTCTGCGAGCCTTCTCGAGTTTAATAACCTCTCATTTACTTCTCTCAACGTTTCCTTAATCTCTTATTTTTTCTTACTTATGTCCTATTATAGCTTCTTGCTCTCTCTCCGTCTCTTCTGTATCATCTACTCTCTCTTTCCTCTTACTCTCTTCTTTTATTCTCTGCTCTTGCTCTATTCGCTCTCTATCTCTATATATAGCATCGTCCTCGTTTCTCTAAAATTCATTAATATTTGCCCTCATATAATAAACCTTCTCTCTTTATCCTCTACCTCGTTCTCTCTCTTCTCCTACTCGCTCTACATAACTCTTCTTCTCTCTCTCTCTCTCTCTCTCACCCTGTCTCGAAACCCGATGCAACGATCACTTTTTTTTTGTTCTTATCCAACTTCCATAATTCTTTCAAAGAACAATAAATCATTGTTATCCCACCGCGACACATAATTTTGGCTAATTATATATTGAGTCACACGGTCCATTCTGAATTACTCATATTAATATACTATATACTATCGACTACAATATCTAGAGTATATAATATAGAGTACATAGTACATTATCATAGAAATACACTAATAGTTATTATATTATCACTGTACCAATATAGAGCTTCATTACATATAGGATATTATATATATATGTATATACTGATGTTATGAGCTATACTTTCGAAGTCCTCTATAACATTTATACTATATATTATATATATTCCTAGGTAATATCTATAGGGTTTTTTCTCTCGATCATTAAGACGCTCTCTGTAGATTTTGCTACACTCTCATATATTATCTGCAGACCGTTAATACAGTTAAATTCTTAAAATACAATTTACATCCATTTTCTCATTAAACACTGTCCACACATGATCTGCTTGTGCTTGTAACTTGTAGATTTCTGTAGAATGGTGACAAAACTACTTATTCTGTATGCATACTTTCATACACTAATGAAATTATGTGTGGGGCCGGGCGACTTCCACTCTCTTGTTCCTCCTAATGACGCTCATTAAGACAATTGATTTTAGGCCATTGATACCATAGAGAACTCCACTTTCTCACCTCTTACTCTTGTGGGGATATTATGGAACTTAACACTACTTCCATTTAAGTTCGTCGTGTTCTAATTTTCTCTAAAACTCAGATTTATAATGATTACTATACTACCTATTATCCTTTCAATCAATTATATAATATACATAATATTAGTCACTATCTAAATTGTTTGCATCTCCTTCTATTATATACTGATTTAAATATTACTTTAAAACAAAAGCCTTATCCGTTTCTGCATATATTACAATCACTAAGCACTGAATATTATTATATAGGTACAATTTATTATATCATACATATTATTCACTACTTCTACTCAAATTTGTCATTCACCGAAAGAGAGATATAATTAGATAATACTATGCACGAGAATTAATTACATTTTTTTAAAAAAGAAATTACGACTTTAAGTTATTTATTTAGTCTATTAACTTACCTAATATACTTATATATATTAGTTATACTATACCTTTATTATATTTTTTCCATAACTTACTCATATATTATATTTATAAATTAATATTATAAAGGTATTATATATATTCATTGATATATAAATGAATTATTAAATATATAATCATACTTTCTTCTATAATAAATAGCTATATACTAAGTGTATATAAAAAAATTTAAAACTAAAGCCTAATAATTATAGATACTTTATATATATTAGATCCAATAATCGCTATGTGTAGAGATTATACTCATTAAACCGACAAGTTTCCTAACATGTCCATTATGGTATGAAGTACATAGGTTGACAAGACTTTAGCCTAGGCCCTCAATTATAGGATGCTCTCCTAAGAGGATGCCTAAGGACATATGACAAGCCTCAAATTTTTTATAGTTCATTCCACTTTCTGTAAATACACAATAAATCTAAGTGGTGTCAATAACATTGGAGAAATATTCATTGATGATTTGAGCATTTGTGAAACGGCGTCATGGATTTAAGGTTTTTGATTCAAGAGGGGACTACTAGGAATCATTTAAATTTATAAAAATTGTTTTTGAAATTAAATATAAGCACTACTTGGCACTCTTTATAATGTACGACCTCTCTAAGTGTAAACCATCTATTTACATATCAATTTTATTTTTATTTTCTTAATATAACAAAAATTATATTATAATTTAAATTTAATATATTTATAATTACGATATTAATATTATATTAATATATTATATATTATTAAATTCATTATGATTGGCTAAGTACTGTATTAACGCTTAAATTAATGATAGATAATAAATAATAAATTATTATTAATTTTAATTTAAATATATTCATAAATATAAAACAGCTGTCCTCTGCAAACACACAGTAGGCTATTTACAATAAGTCCCTTATGGATTATTCATTATAAAATCACTAATCATCTAGTTAGCACTAATATCAAAGATTTATATTATATAGTGGTTACTACTATTATATCATTATAAATATAATCAAACACATACTTCTGTGCAGGTTCACGTGATTAAGATCTCTTAAAGCATTGAGTTTATCACAATCTTATATAATTTATTATGGGACAAATTTTAATTATTAACTCAAAGAATATAAAATAATTTTCTATTAAAATACACACTAAAAATAAAATAAATTAAATAAGGGGAAAAGTGTTTTTCGACCGGTCTGAAACTATCAGTGATATTTTCGATTACATAAGTTGGAAGTTCCAATATCACTTTAAACAGAAATTATACAAATATTTAGGACGAGTTTTCCTTAGGATACGAGAATTTATTTTAAGGTATTAAAATTTTATAGGCAACGGGAGTAACTTTGTTAGATGACTCTACTACCTAAATTCAACTATCGCAACAATATAACTAACAAGCTACTTACAATCATAATAATATATAATTTATACCTACATAGTTTTACATAATAATAATAGTTAGGGCTGTTAATGGATTCAAACAATATATATTAAATCAATGAAACTTACACCACTATAATTATATCAATTTATAAAAAATACTAACTAAATTTAACATTACCTAAAGGGTGTTTTCTCTGTCCATCATATGATTTCCGTGCTCCCTTGGCTTCTTTTGCTATTCGAGATGCGAATCCTGGGCTCACTACATCAGATGCAAAGCTATAAAAAGAAAATAAAAATTCTAATATTAATTTGAAAAAATTACATTTTTGATTATTTTACGAAGGAAATTGTTAATTAGTAATTACTTCCTTACTAACATCTCTATAAAAAATTATAAGAAAAATTTGTGGAGGATCAAGTAAAATTAAACTACTATTTTATATCTAGTTCGTGTATATTCAAATAAATTTTGTATTTCTTAAGTAGTCTTAACTCTTCTAATTCATTATTTATAACTTCTACATCTAATTACAGTTATGAACCAGTGGATGTTACACACAAGTCACTTGATATCTGTGCATTACAGCTTGGATCTTCCCCAATACAATTATCAGCTCAGAAAGAGAGAATTAGTTATTAGTAGTGATGAAAAGAAAGAGTCCAGGACTCTGACTCGAGGACTGGGCCATTTTTCTTTTTCTTTTTTAAATAATAATTTTGTACTTACATACATGCATAAAATTTAATATGCACAGGACTGAAGAGAGCAATGGCCTGTGAAACTAACTTAAACTAGTGCAGCAATCCTATTTTCCTAGACATACAGGTGTATGTTATGAAAGGACATGAAATAAACTAACTTTTCTAAGAAAATCAAAATATAAAGAAGGTTCAAAAATGGTTTAAGCAAGAATAATTTGTAAATTAAATAAAATTCAAAGAATTATTAAAACAAATTTACTATAATATTTCTCTAACAATAAAAAAAATGTTTTAAGTCATGTTGAAGAATTATAGCATTTAATTGAAGTTTCCTTAAAAAAACTGAATCACTGCAAATGGCAATGAATAAAAATCTAGCCAATTCACGTTGCTCTCGTTTAACATCCTCATATACTGCATAGTAGACCAATCTTAAAATCAAAGACTGGACTTAACAATTAACAAAAGACCTTTACTTAGATTCAAAATGTCATGAAATTTCTGTGTTTGAAAATTTTAAAGTAGCAGGTTTACATAAATAAAAATATTTTGTTCCAGCATCTACTTCATAATAATGCATATGTTATTTCCACATGTTCTGGAATCCAAATTAATTAAATTTATATGACACTCACTCCTCAATTTATGGAAAAAATTTTGTCAAAAATATGAGCTGATAAGCCTCTTTCTGTTGTCATTGATAAATATAGAGAAATTATAAAAATATCTATCTTGGTGTGGTTTTGATATAAATATATGAGAACTGAATATTGCATATAGTTATGTCATAAATACAGTACAAGATCAGAAATTCATTTGGGATGAAATTCATTATATTTAAAAGCATAACCAGTGAACAATTTTTTTAAAACCACCTGTCACAAAGACATTACAGGTAAAAGTTTGAAAAAGATAAATTTTCTATAAAAAAAAAAAAATTATTCAAGTATTAAAGGTGTATTTCATTTGGAAGTGCTTTTTTAAACTGCAATCAAAGTAAACATTACTTAAGTTGAAATTATAAGTTAAGAGGTAACATCAATTATCTTATTATCAAATAAAAACAGTCAAGTCTTCAGAGAATTTTTTCAATCTACCTAGACAAGATAAGTAATTTGAAGTAAGGAAAGAATCACATATATAATATAGCCTATATTAAAAAATTCGTTATAAAATCATGTTTTCACAATCTTGCATACACAGTGCATACAGTAATTTTATGTGGTTAATGATATCATTAGATTCAGTTCGAGCATGTCCAATTTTCTACAATGGAGAGCTCCAGTAGTCAATCTAATTTCCTGATTTTGTTAGTGATCAAAGATTGCGTAATGATCTTTGAGAGGAAGTAAAAAATAAATCTATTCTTGACCAAGTGAGATTTATAAAGATATAAAAAATTTTCTATTTGAATTCTTTTTTTTCTTTTTTTCAGCCTTACTTTTAATGTATTTAACATTTACATCTGGAGTTAACTATTGGTCAACATATATATATATAATACAAAATTTTTTGATCAAGATGTACATTTGAATTAATTCACATCAGGGTTGGAGAAAACCCGGGGTTGGACCAAAAAAAACCAGCCCAGTGGGGTCTTTTTTGGATTTTATTGGGCTTTTTTAAAATTTCTATTTTTGAGAAAAAATTAAAATGATCAATATTTGATTGTTTTTTGTACTGTCATTTAAGTATTATTTGACAAATAAATTAATAAATAGCTATAAAATTTACAAATTAAACATAATTTGGTAACAGACATTGTCTAATTCCCACTGCTGACATTGCATAATTGGTGAAACTTGTAAAGGTAAATGGTATATTGCTATTGTTACAGGTTATTGATAGTAATGACATAAAAGGACTATCTTTAGTAATATAATTAGGTATATATTTTAAATTTTTTATTATTTAACTTGAAATTGTCGTCATCATAATCTGAAGCTCTGGGAAGCTAGTAAGTTTAGCTTCCATAGTTAAGTATTAGTTACCTAGAAACTAGGCGCCTTGCACTGGAATCTTCCCCAAGGGGCTCCCACCAAGTTTTGGGGTTTTTAGTGGTAAAACCCGGATAAAATTGGGAACTGAAAGGTTTTGAAGGTAGTGTTTGTTAGATGGGTATGGATATGTGTATTCCATGACCTATTGGGAGGGGGGAATATATGTAAGTGTTTAATAAATTGAGCTGGTGAAACGATTGGGGAGATTGTTAGTCTTTGTTTGAGGGGGATTTTTAAGAAGAAATTAGGTGACAAGGTGGTTTGGATTACGGGTTTTCTGATAGAATTGAATCCCCACCATCTCCAGGTGTGTGGAGATGGGAGGATGGAGGTTTCGTCGTGTAAATGTTGGATTGGGTGGTTTTAGTGCAACCTGTGATATTCTTGAGGGCTGTAATTTTGAGAAATTTGTTATTTATTTGTGTTCGATTTTGAGAGTGCTGGGAACCATGCTGGAGAGGCATAGTTTAAATTTGTTTTAAGAAGTTGTTTATAGATAGTAGTGAGTGTGTGTTTTTCTGTCGCTGAGGTTGTGTTGGGAAAGAGTTCGGAGGGTATTTAGTTTTCGTTGAGTTGATAAGGTGATTTGGTCGATGTGGGGGGGAAACGTCATGTGGGTGTCGTAGATAATCTAGTTTTTTTGGTTTTGTTTTAAAGGGAGGGGGTTGTTGTTCAGTGTGATTATGGGATGGAGGGAGGATTGATGAAGGTCAGTGGTTAAAAAGGGTGATGGAGTACTTAAGGGGGGATGCGGTCATTCTATTGGAGAATAACCAATTTTCTAATAAATGTAGATATTCTTGGGTATGTTGTGTGTGGCTGTGTTTACGTCTGGGTGTTGGGATATAAGGCTGATGTCGTCTGCAATCATGAAGATTGTTTTGATTGTGATGAGTTTGTGGAGTGATGATTGGGGTGGGCAGATCTGCGGTGAAGTTGAATAAAAATGGAGAGAATGGCTCCCTGTGGACGCGTTTTGTAATTTTATAGAATGGGAGAGGTTGTTTTTTGTATAAGACTTTTTGCAAACGGTTGGTGAGGAAATTGGAAGGCCATTTTTTGTCATTATACTAGGGGGGATTGAAGAATTTTTTGAATAAGGATGTGTTTGGGGACGGTATCGAATGCTTTGTTTATGTCCTATTGCTGTGGAGTAGAGATCTGTGGGAAGGTGATTGGTTGAAGCCATTAATGATTGTGTTGTGTGAGGGAGGTGAGTGCTGTGGTTGTAGAATGGTTGCTTTTAAAATCCGTGTTGGAAATCTTGGGAGAGGAATAGATTGGGAAATTTTATTTAATACTAATTTCTCTAGCATTTACTGATAGAGCAAAGCAGAGAAATTGGGAATAGGAGGGGGGAATTGGGGTCTTTTTTGGTTTGAGTTTAGGGGAATATGTATGCTTGTTTCCAGATTGGGGAATATGTTATAGTTGCCAAGATTTAATTGAGCTGTCTGTGATTAGGAGATTGCGTTTTCTCCAAGGGTTTTAATGTGCCAGGTTAGATATGGAGTCTGGCCTGTTGCTGTTGAATTTTTGAGGGTTTTAATGGTTTCTGTTATTATGATTGTGTTGTAAAGGGGGGTGGGGGTTGTGGTCTAAGGGTGTTTTTTTTGGTTGTTTTTTTGTTTTTTTAATCGGGGTGTGTTGGTTTACGTGAGATGTTAGCGTAATGTTTGGCGCAAGACTGTCTGATTGTTGTTTTGGGAAGGGAGGGAGTTTTGGATAAAGATGGGGATTCGTGGGGATGGTGGGGGTTTGTTTCGTGGTTGTTTATATTTTTTGATGACTTGCAGAGTTTTCTATTGTTTTGCGCGAGATGTTTTTGTTGTAAGGTTATTCAGAAACTTATTGGGTAGTGGTTGGTGGTATGAAGTTAGAGATTTGGGTGTTTAGGCTTGTTATTTGTTAGAAATGTGAGGGGTGTAAGGATTGATTTTCGGAGGGAGTTTCTTTGTTTTAATGAGTTTGGGCTGGTATTGGGGATTGAGTTTTCGGAAGGAGTTTTCTGTGGCCTTTGGGTATATGAAGGTTTGCAGATTTGATGATTGTTTTGTTTAAGTGAGTGATGGAGGTGTGAAGGGATGTTGTATCATGGATTTGTATTGGGTTGATGTGGGTTTCGATATAGTTAGTATATGCGGGCCAGTTTGCTTTTTTGTAGGTTTAGTGTAGTAGTAGTTTTTTTTAGGGGGATTGTTGGGGAATTTTAGAGAAATAAGAATAGGAAAGTGGTCCGATTGTAGGTCAGTAATAGTGTCCCATGTTAGTAAGTGGTGTAGGGATTGGAACAGAATGTAACGTCTGGGGAGGTGGGATTGATTAGCTTGGGGAGGGATTCGAGTGGGGAGGTTTTTTGAATTAAGGATATTTAAGGATTCTAATTCGTTAAGAATATGGTTGCCTCGGGGTCGGAAGGGTAGTCTTTGTACCAGCCAAGTGTGGTGGCATTAAATCTCCGAAGATGAAGGTTAGGGAATGTGGATAATATTGATAGGGGGGGGTGTGAGGTTGTTGGGGGGGGGGTTTGGGGAAGTGGGCGAATATAAAGATTGAAGATGTTATAGGTGGTTTTGTTCAGGAGGAGGACAAGATTGGGATTTTATTAATGCGTTTGGTAATAAAGTGGAGGTGTTGGAAGTTGTGTTGTGGTAAATAATGTTGTTGTGGATCAGTGTTAGAGGGAGTGTTGGGGTGGGTGGGAGGGGAGTAGATGGCGTCATAACCGTAGAACATGGGGAGTGGGGTGTTTTTTGGGGAGGGAGGCTTCTTGTATGATGGCTATATGGATATTATATTTTTTGAGGAAATGGTTGAGTTCTATTGATTTATTGGTTAGGCCATTAATATTTAATTGTAATATATTGAGAGTTAGGGGGTTAGTTTTGGGAAGGGGGGGAATTTTGAATAATAGTGGGAGGGTTGCATATTGCACAGGAGAAGCCTGAGTTATTTCTGGGGAGGTTTTGGAATGGGGAGCAGGTCAGGTGAATCCATTTGAGACAACTTTCACATTGAATGCTGTTTAGTCCGACTAGTAGTTGGCATATGGGGCAATAATATCTAAGGGGACCTGGGTTTTTCTCGACGTCACCCGACCGAAGGAGAAGCAGTCCCATCACCAAGAAAGAAGAAACAGCTAGAAGAGACAGATAGGAGATGTTGTTAAAGGAGTGAGATAAAGGTATTAGAAAAACCTGTGGGCCCGGCGTCTTCGGCTCCTGTCGGCGATGTCCCTCCGGGTGGAGGGGGGATTGTTATATATATATATATATATATTATATATATATATATATATATATATATATATATATATATATAAATATATTCTAATATATATATATATATCTATATATATATATATTATAGTATATATATATATTATATATATTATATATATATATCGTGATAAGTAATTTGATTTAATTTATAAAATCATGCAAAAGACTCACTTTAAAAAAAAAGTGTTGCTTTGAATTGTTTATTAAATTTTAGTGTTAATATGAATCTAAATTTAAAAATAAAATTAATTTTTTTCTAATTTTTGTCTTTGGTTGTTTACATTCTCAAATTTACATTTATTTAAAAAGAAAATCATTTGATGACTAAGATATTTTCTAAATGTATTTGTTTTTTTCTTTTTCCATTCATATTAATTTTCTTTTTGTACAGACCCTCACTATCGATGTTGGTGAAGTAGGAAAGGATTCCAAAATGAAAAGTTCTTTAAGAAGAAGACCTCAAGCATCAGCAGCGCAGAATCAAAGCATGAAAAAGAATTATCGGGAAAACCTCAGTTGCAAATATTGTAATTTAAGTTTTAAAAACAAAGATCCGTTAAAAAGGCATTTAAAAATACATGAAAGAAAGTTTAAATGTAGCATGTAGTTATGAAATGTAATCGGAAAGGTGACTTAAAAAAACATCTGCTAATTCAACAGCAACTCAAAATTATTTAAATGTTCTGATTGGACTATGAGTGTAATCTGAAAGGAACCTTAAAACTGCACATGTTTAAGCATCGAGATACAAAATTTTTTAAATGTTCTGAGTGCAGCTATGACTGTAATAAAGGACACTTAAAACGGCACATGCTTAAGCATCAAGATACAAGTTATTTAAATGTTCTGAGTGCACTTATGAGTGTAATCTGAGAGGAACCTTAAAACGGCACATGCTTAAGCTCCACGGGAAAAAATACCAACAAGTTTATTTTAAATGTTCTGAGGTAGCTATGAATGCAATCAGATTGAAATTCATAAGAATCCAACATGCTTCTATCACAAAATATAAAATTATTTAAATGTTTTGAGTGTGGCTATGAGAGTAATCTGAAAGGAAACTTAACGACCATGCTTAGCATCGAGATACAAAGTTATTTAAATGTTCGAATGTAGCTATGAATGTAATCGAAAAGATACATAAGAATACACATGCTAAATCACGAAATATAAAATTATTTAATGTGCGAGTGCAGCCTTGAGTGTTAATGCAAAGGAACCTTAAACGGCACATGCTTAGCATCGAGATACAAAGTTTTGAAAATGTTTCCGAGTGCAGCTATGATGGTAATTGGAAAGAGACTGAGAATACATTGTTTATCACGAAAATATACCAATTATTTTAAATGTGCTGAGTGCAGCTTTGGGTGTAATGATAACGAACCTTTAAAACGGACATGCTTAAAGATCGCAGATACAAACGTTATTTAATGTTCTGAGTGCAGTTATGAAAGTAATTTTAAATCAACATTAAAAATCACATGCTCAATCACGAAATATAAAATTATTTAATGTGCTGAGTGAATTTTGAAATTAAAAATGATAAAAGGAAACTTAATGAAGCACATGCTTAAGCATCGAGATACAAGTTATTTAAATGTGCTGAGTGCAGCTATGAGAGTAATAATAAAGGAAACTTAAAAAGGGAATCCCTGTGGGCTCGCGAAGATATGGGGTGCCAATTTCTGCTGCGCGTCGGCACATGTTCAGGGTGCTGGGGGGTAACAAATCCTCATCCTTTGGTCTGAGGTTTGGACCCGGATGAGGGATAAATACTTCCCTTCGAGGGTAGGAAATATAAAAAAAAAAAAAACAAAAGGGAAAAAAAAAAAACAAAGTTATTTAAATGTTCTGAGTGCAGCTATGAGTGTAATCGGAAAGGACACTTAAAACAGCACATGCTTAAGCATCGAGATACAAAGTTATTTAAATGTTCTGAGTGCAGCTATGAATGTAATCGGAAGAGTTACATAAGATTACACCTGCTTAATCATGAAAATATAAACCCCGCAGTTGTTTACCTTGACGTTGGTGGGGGGCTCTCTGAGACACTGTTGGCAAGGTATACTGCCCTACAGTGTCCTAGAGCGAAGAAACAACTAACACCAAGTTAAAAAACCAGACCCTCCATTAGGTGGGTGAAATGCTTGCCACAGTTCATTGGATCCATCATCAATATCAATAAATTTCGTACACCTCGAATTTTCGAGAGAAATGATATAATGGTCTGGAGAGAAACAGCAACTCGGTTTCATTTGTGCCACTGGGGTGGTGTGGTGGCATTTCCGTTTTCCAGAGGCGGAATGCTTCTCTTCCTTCCCTAGGTTTTAGGATGTGCCTCTTCCGCGCATCTGCCTCTCCCCGGAATCCTTCTCTTCTCTCGGTGCTAGTCTCCCGAGCAATGAAAGCTTGATTCGCCGTATGTCAAACTGATTCGCTTACGCTGTTTGGCTGGTTTAAAGCAGGACCAGTTCCGACTGGTCGGTGTCTCGGGCGAGGAATCTGAACAGCTCGGAGTGACCGGGTACTGACGAACGGAATGAGAATTCGGGTGACGCGTGCATGGATGGCGAGTTGTCCATTCACTACAGACTATGCAAACTATATAATATTGATACTCCTAATAATCATTGGAATTATAAACCCCCTGCAATAGTAGATAATGACCATATCCAAATTCTATATGATTTGGCATACCCACCGACATATTTGTACAAAGTAATAGACGGATATTGTCATTAGTTCATGAAAAAACATGAAAATGCCAATTATAGAGGTAGGTGTCCAATCTATGAAAAGGTGCATCTACGAAGGGAGAAAGAATAAAAATACAAAGATTATGATATGCCATCAGAAGGGATGTGGGAGGTGGAGGTGGTGCCAGTGGTAGTGGGGTCCCTTGGAGCGGTAAACTAGTAACCTATCTAGAAAAGATCCCTGCTAAAATTGGAACAGAGGAGATAGTATAGAAGCAATTTATAGGAAAGCGCTGAATAATAAGGCTAGTCTGGGGAGTTGAGTGGTGTGGTTGCTATGCCTTAACCCAGGTTTTGGGACGGTGTAGGCGCCCGAGATACCCTCAAAAGAGGTGTTTTAAAAAAAAAAAATAAAAAATAAAAATAAAAATTATTTAAATTTTCTGAGTGCAGCTATGAGTGTAATCAGAAAAGAAACTTAAAACTGCAGATTGTAAAAACATCGGAAGGAAGGAGGATTGGGAATGGTGGAGCTGGACCAGGTATACAAGAAAGAGATCATCGGAATAGGTGAATACCTGGAGAGCTCAGCAAAGAAATTCATACAGTGGGTGTGCCTGCATGAAAGAAACAAACCGGACTCGACCTCCATTATAAAAAAGAAAAGAGACTACATGCGGGCACACAATATAACAACAGATCAGGTCCAGGGATGGGAGGAGAAAACAACAAAAATAAGAATGAAATATCTTAAAGACAGATATGGAGAAAACAGAAAACAAAAACATTTAAACCAATGGAAGAGCCAAGCAATGGCAAAACAATATAAAGAGTTATTGGGGGAAGTATACATTGATGGAGACAAATCGGTAGAAATATTCAGTAAAGGCATACTCAGATCTGAGGAGGAAAGAATAGTAACAGCAGCCCAAGATCGCACTCTTCGAACAAGATGGCACAGGAAGCACATCGAAAAGGAAAACATCACTGACATATGTAGAGTATGTAAGCAGGACACGGAATCCGTTTCTCACATCTTAGCGGGGTGTCAAGTTCTACTGAAGAGTCATCGATATACAGAAAGACACAACACCATCTGTAGTCTTATACATTTCAAATTATGCCAGAAGTATAAAATCAGACTGGAAGTAACGAGTTACTGGAAGCAATACCCCCAGAAATAGAAAATGAAAGGCGTTGATATATGTATGATTGTGCTTCCCAACTGATATAGGCAGTCACCATATAGACCAGACATAGTAGTGAAAGATAAGAGGGAACAGAAATGCTATATAATCAGAGTGGGAGTTCCTTAGACACAACATTGGTGGCTTATGAACTCGCAAAGGAATTAAGTATAAAGATTGAAGCACGAACTACGAAGAATGTTGGAATATTGAAAACATACATAAGTGGATCCGATAGTGGTGGAGCACTGGGGAGTAACAAGAAAAGTCTTCTCGACATCTGAAAAGCTCCCAGTGTGGATTTACCAGCTTGGGAATTAAGTTATATGGTAATAAGAAGAGCATTGCTCCTCCTGAGACTTGTCTGGGATGTGATAACATAAGTGAATGACCTTATGGGTCAATGGTTTGACACAGGTCATTTCTTATAAAACCCCTTTAAACTGGGAGAAAAAAAAACAAAAAAAAACAATGAAGAGGAATGGGGGTTCCACAAATGGATAGAATATATATATATAAAACAGAGATAATAGGCTTAAGTAAATATTTAGAGAGTAGAGAAAGTAAATTTATGAGATGGGTGTATGAGCACGAGATGATGAAACACCCAATCAAATACAAAAAAAAAAAAGGATTACCTGGAAGGAGTAGAGATTGAGGTAGAAGAATTTAGAAACATAACAGAAGTAGGAAAGAAAATAAAAGATCTGAAAGATAAATACAAACAGACAAGAATAAATAATGATATCACCAAGTGGAAGGAGCATGTATGTGGAAAACACTTCAGGATAGATGTACTGGACCAGATCTACATCGATAAGGAACATACAGTGGAACCTTTAACAGGAGGATACCTAAAAAAAGAAGACGAGAGAACACTAATAGCGGCACAAGATCAAATACTAAGAACAAACTGGTTCAGGAAAAATATAGAGAAAGAGGAAATCACGGAAAAATGCAGAATGTGCAAGAAAAAAAACAGTAACAGTAAACCATATTTTAACAGGATGCGAAACACTGCTACGAATGGGATTATACACAGATAGACATAACACAATCTGCAATATGATTCATATGAAATTATGCCAAAAATACAATTTTGAAATAGATACCGATAAATACTGGCAGCACAAACCAGCCACAATAATAGAAAATGAGGAAGCCATAATCCTATACGACCATACAATACCAACATCTATACCTACACCACATAACCGACCAGACATAATAGTAAGAGAGAAAAGAACACAGAAATGCTATATTATAGAGATTGGAATAAGCAGTGACAATAGAGTAACATTATATGAGAGAGAAAAGGAAGTAAGACTAAAATATGACATAAGAAGAATGTGGGGGTGGAGATTATACCAATAGTTGTTGGAGCGACTGGAGTGGTGAAAAAAAGCATGACCACATACGCAAAAAAGCTACCTAACATGGAAGTGATAAAGAAAAGCCTAGCAATCTTAAGACTCGTGCTAGGGAGTACCTAAAAATCCTTCATACCTTAGGTCCAAGGTTTGGACCAGGATGAAGGATTAAAAACTCTAAAATAGAAAAAAAAAAATTATTTAAATGTTCTGAGTGAGACTATGAATATAATCAAGAAAGAAATACCTAAGAATACACATGCTTAAATCATGAAAATATTTTAAATGAAATGAGTACAGGAGATTTACTCTCCAATCAGCGGGAATTCCGAACATTGGATCGCGTTGCAGTGTTGCAATATACCAAAAAACAAAATAGAGGCAATTAAGGTATTGGCAATGCCAGTAATGAGATATAGTTTTGGAATTATAGACTGGTACCAGCATGAAATAAAAGCGTTAATCGAACTCACCCGGAAAGTGGTCCATTCGTGGGTGATAATTCTACAAAAACCAGTGCACAGCCCGTATATACATCCCGAGAGATGAAGGAGGTATGGGAATGCCACATATAGATAGAACCCACAAAAATGAGATAATAGGATTAGCAGAATATATAAAAGGAAAAGGAACCACATTCATTGGATGATTAAAAGAACATGAAGATTGCAAGGCTGGAACACTTCAATAACAAAAAATGCAAATGACTACCTCCATGAATTTAACATCGATTATCAGAAACAGAATGGATGGAATGAAGAAAAACCTCAAAGAAAGTACTAAAAATCTTAAAGGAATTTTTAAGTAGCAGACAGAAAGCATAATGTAGAATGGGAAGAAACATAGACATGCCAACCTTTAAAAAAGAAGTATTGAACAAGGCCTTTATCAATAAAGAAAAATCGATAGGATTTTTTGAAATAAATTTGATGAGAGAGCTCTGGATTACAGCTCAGGATTGGTGCCTAAGAACCAATTGGTTTAAAAAGCATATCAAGGAGTCGATGGATCTGATAGATATAGGATGTGTGGGGAATCCTCAGAGACTGCCCCACATATCCGGATGTGAGAGACTGCTACGTATGGGACTATATACGGAAAGACATAATACCATATGCAAGCTCATTCACTACAGACTATGCAAACTATATAAATATTTGATACTCCTAATAACCATTGGAATTATAAACCCCTGCATAGTAGATAAATCGACCATTTCCAAATTCCTATTGATTTTGGCATACCCACCGACATATTTGTACAAAGTAATAGACCGGATATTGTATTAGTTAATAAAACAACAAGAAAATGCCAACTAATAGAGGTAGGTGTCCCCTACGATGAAAAGGTGGCCCTCTACGAAAGGGAGAAAGAAATTAAATACCAAAGATTACGATATGCCATCAGAAGAATGTGGGAGGTGGAGGTGGTGCCAGTGGTAGTGGGGTCCCTTGGAGCGGTAAAAACCTCTCTAGTAACCTATCTAGAAAAGATCCCTGCTAAAATTGGAACCTAGGAGATAGCTATAGAAGCAATTAGAGGAAGCCTAGGAATAAAAGGCTAGTCTTGGGGAGTTGAGTGTGCGGTGCTATGCCTTAACCCAAGGTTTGGGGACGGTGTAGCACCGAGATACCCTCAAAAGAGGTGTTATAAATAAATAAAGTTATTTAAATGTGCGGAGTGCAGCTATTGTTGTAATGATAAAAGGTCACTTAAAATCCACTTGCTAAATCATGAAAATACTAAGTTAGTTAAATGTTCTGAGTGCAGCTATGAATGTAATCGGAAAGTACACTTAAAAGAGCACAATCTTAAGCATCGCGATAGAAAGTTATTTAAATGTTCTGAGTGCAGCTATGAGTGTAATCAGAAGAAATACATAAGAATACACATGCTTATTCACGAAAATATAACCCCCCGCAGTTGTTTACCTTGTCGTTGGTGGGTGGGGGGGTATACTGCCTTGCAGTGTCCTAGAGCGAAGAAACCACTAACACCAAGTTGAAAAACCAGACCCTCCATTAGGTCGGTGGAATGCTTGCCACAGTTCACTGGATCCATCATCAATATCAATAAATTTGGTACACCTCGAATTTCCGAGAGAAATGATATAATGGTCTGGAGAAGAAACCAGCAACTCCGGTGCATGGTGCACTGGAGTGTTGTGGTGGCATTCCCGTTTTCCAGAGGCGGATGCTTTTCACCCTTCCCTGGGTTTTCGGATGTGCCTCTTCCGCGCATCTGCCTCTCCCCGGAATCCTTCTCTTTCGTCTCTCGGTGTAGTCTCCCGAGCTATGAAAGTTCGATTCCCCGTACGTCAAACTGATTCGCTTACGCTATTTGGCTGGTTTAGAGCAGGACCAGTTCCGACGGGTCGGTGTCTCAGGCGAGGAATCTGAACAGCTCGGGGTGACCGGGTACTGACGAACGGAATGAGAATTGGGTGACGCGTGCATGGATGGCGAGTTGTCTCCTGCCTTGGAGGGAATTTATGTGGGCTCCGCGGAAGATATGGGGTGCCATTCTACGCACTTCGGGCACATCCTACAAGGGTGCTGGGGGGTAAACAAAATCCCTCATCCTTAGGTCTGAGGTTTGGACCCGGATGAGGGATAAAGACCTCCCTTCGAGGAGTGGAAGGAAAAAAAAAATATTTAAATGTGCTGAGTGCAGCTATGAGTGTAATGATAAATCAAACTTAAAACGGCACATGCTTAAGCACGTAAGTAACCCCCCTTAAAAGAGAGAAATAAAAATAAACAAAAATAATAATTCTCATTAGTAAAAATGTTCCAATTTGCAAGTCCTTCTTAGATAATAAATTCTCATAAATACAGGACTTTCTTTGTACAAGATTTTTTATTTCTTTACTAATGGATTAATTTACTTTAAAATGTTAATAAAAATATTAAAAAACAAAGAATTTGCGAGTCACAATCGAAAAAGTTTCGTTCACGAAGATTAAAATAATTCGTAAGTTATAAATCGAAGAAAACGTTTAAATCATTGTCAATATAATCTATTAATATTTCCATAGGAAGGAGTAAATAATTTATAAGTTTAAAAGAAAAATATTTCCTTTCTCATCTCTCTAACACTATTTTTCCTGCCACCCACCTCTATTTCTTTCATAACTCAATTTGTATTTTGATGGGGTTATGAAAGAATTAGAGGTGGGGGGTGGCAGGAAAGGTGTTAGGATGATGGAGATGAGTGGAGGGTGCCTACCTATTTATATGCGGATGATTTGCTTTGTGTGGGCGAATCTAAAGAGAGTTTGAGAGGATTGCTAGAGATTTGGCAGTGTGTGTAAAAAGGAGGGATTTGAAAGTAAACGTAGATTAAGAGTAGTTATGGTTGTGAATGAGTACAGTCCTCGATGTGAAAGTTATGTTAGATGTGAGCAGCTTGGAACAAGTGTCGAGTTTAATATTTTAGGGTATAATGTTGGGTGAGACAGGGAACGGATGATTGCAGAGTGTAGTTGGAAAGTTGTGATGGCAGGAAGGTGGCTTGGTGCAATTAATCATCTGGTGACTGTAAAAGGACTAAGTCTTGAGTGCGCTAGGGTTTACATGAGGGTATGTTACCTATGTTAATGTATTAGTAGTGAGACTTGGTCTGGAATAAGAAGTTATAGATCTAAAGTTCAATGTGTTAAGATGGACAATCTTAGGGGAGTGCTAGGTGTGGAAGAATTGATAACAATGGGATGAAATGTATTAAGTTTGTGTGGTGTGAAGAAAGGGGTAAACGAAGGAACATAAATAAATAAATGTTGAGATGGTTTGGTCATCAATGGAAAGGATGAATGATAGTCGGTTTGGTTAAGCGGATGTATAGTCGAGTGTGTTGGGAACCGACGGCTGGGAGACCGAAGAAAAAGTGGATTGAGGTAGTAAAGGAATGCCTGAAGAGAGAAATGTGAGTTTCGCAGAGGCGAGAATAAAGGTACATAATACGAGAGAATGGCGGGGTTTTGTGGGGTGTATGGTTGTGGCCCCACCTGGGCAAGGGATGAACCCTTACACTTGACGTTTTACCATAGTGAGGGTCCGTCCGTGAAGCTCTAAGCTTAGGGTGGATTTTTTGACTGCGATGAGTTCTTACTAATTAATGGTACAGGGGGGCGGTAGGCTGCGGCTTTCTTTCGACTTTTGTCATATTTCTTCTACTGCTTTTCTTTTTCTAATGCTGGTCACGCGCTTACTCTCAGCTCCTTGGGGAAAAAAAAGGAAGATGATGAAAAAAGAAAAGAAGATATTTCCTTTGGGGCTTAAACTAAAAGTCACAAGTCTAATTATAACAACAAGTCCACGAATGAATAATTATTATATTTAATTTGAAGAAAAGTTTGAAAATTTTTTATAAATTCGATACCTTAATTAAACCTTAAAATTTAAGTGAAATAAATTGAGGAAAATTCTGCTACAAATTATTAAATTTAAGCAAAATCGAATGAGGCAATGAGACTTCAAAGCTTATCGGAAATAAATTCTTGAATGAAAATCAAAGTTTAAAACGAAAGTTATAATAATATAATATTATAATAACTGATAAAATATTCGATGTATTATAATGTAAAGTCCTAAAGATTGTAGTACACGTTCCAAAATGACTTAAAAAATTGTCATTGTTAATTACTACAAAATTATTATAAATCAAAATTTATTCTGAAAATAATTAAGGCCGATAATATTCAGAAGTGGAACCTGGATTGGTATCTTGCACATAAACTAATTTCCTATTCATAATACTGTTGTATAGGTAAAACGTA
>JABUQX010040791.1:0-7500 GCA_015478945.1 Trachelipus rathkii
TTGAGAGAGATCAAAATAGATCATTTGAAAACAGTGATTACAAGGTAAAAAAAGCAAAGTTGAAAGGAATAATAATTTTTTTCTTTGCTTTTTACATAAAGCAATTAGGAAGTACAGCTTTCAAAGCAAAGACGAAGATATATTCTTTTTTCTTGCATCATAATAATAATAAAATAATAATAATAATAATAATAATAAAATAATAATAATAATAAAAATAATTAATATAATAAATAATAATAATAATAATAATAATAATAATAAAAATAATAATAATAATAATAATAATAATAATAATAATAATAATAATAATAATAATAATAATAATAATAATAATAATAATAATAATAATATACTGTATTAATTAATAATAACTAACAATAAAATAATCATCATATGCTGTAAGTTATGTCCAGCAATATATAAAGAATTTAGAATATAATATTATATATATATATATATTATATATATAAATATATATATAGACTAAGTATTATATATACATATATATATATATATCATATATAAGTATAATTATACATAATTATATATATATATATATAATAAGTAATATATATAATATATATGGACTATAATTGGTATAAGAGTCATTTTGATATATACAATATATATATATATATATATATATATAATAATATATATATATATATGATTCGACCGGCCGCATGCGGCCTTAGTGAAACCCAGCAGGAGGCGAAAATATAGAAGACCAGAAAAGAGAGAGGAAGATTGAAAGAAGAAGGAGTAGCAGAGCGAATTTATTCAGAGAGATGAAGTCCCAATCTTGTGAATCGCTGAAGATTTTGGTGGAGATTTTAAGAGAGAGAGAGAGAGAAGACAGCATTTGATCAAATCATGAGTGCGCCAGAAATTCAAGAAAAGAACAATACGATTTTCGGATTTTAAAAAACGTAAAATTTTAAACATTTAAATTTATTCATTGTAAGGTTGGAGGAGCAACAAAATTATTGAAATTCATTCTTTTGCTATTTGATAATTAAATACAAATATATAATTATAAGAAGAAATTTAAATACTAAATTGCCCAGAACGAGATGCTGCGTTCCCAATCCAATCGTCGATCATAAGAAGTAAATTTTTACCAAATCTCTCCACTGGTACAAGGGCGGAAACCCCTTATATCACATTTTTAAATCCTTTTTTCCGGGCGGGGGGGAATGGATAAGTTGTTATATCGTTAACAATACTAACAGTTAATAACAGTGATTTTTTGGTGAAGTGAAAAGAATAATAATGGTAATGATAATTTTTAATATGTGAAATGGTTTGCTATAGAAATCATTTTAGTGAAAAAATTATTGAAATTTTAAACATAGAATAGTAAGATAAACAGTGATGTTGATAATGATAATAATAATACCAGTGTAAATTATTAATGAAAAATTTAATATAGTGAATAGTGGTAAATAATATTTATATATTGTGAAATATTGTGTAGCATAACAAAATAATAATATTAAAAACATAATTATAATAATAATGATATGATAGTATGATAATGATAGTAATGATATGTTAGTATTAATAAATATATATATATGTATATTGTATATATATGTTGGTATGTGTATATGTATACGTAGGTATATGTATTTATGTAGTATATATAGTGTATGTATGATGTATATAATATATTTTTTAAAATTATTTATTTAGTATATAAAAAAGCGCCCATAGCTCCAGTTTAGAGACTCGCCCAACAAACGAGGTCCAGGTTCCAAACGGTCGGGGGAGAATGTGAGCAATCTCCCTTGGCTTGCTTCGATCCTGCTCGGACCGTTAAGTGAGCTTTACACCTCCTCCTTATTAGCTCGCCCTGAGTGCATGGTTTAGCTCGTAAAAAAAAAAAAAAAAAAAAAAAAAAAAAATATACCTTCTATTTTTAAAATCTACTTATCTCCAAAAAATAAATTTCAAAGTCGACTTATCTGAATCTTTTAAAACAGCTCCCACTTCCGGTTGTTATACTAACAAGACTTCAACCCCGCCACCCCCTTATGAGACTCTGTCACTTCGTCTAATCCAAGATCCTAATAGATCTCCTAACCCGCCTTTCCCTGATGCCTTAACACCAAGGAACCCTCCTACATATGAAAATTTAAATACCACACTTCTTGTATTTGATATTTCCTTTTGCTCCCATTCTCTATGGATGCTTTACCTGTCCCACTTTGATTATTTATTCGGCAGTAATCATTACCCAATAGCTTTAAGTGCTTTTACCAAGCCCAATGCAAAAAACCTAACTCCAGCTGTCGTTATGATCGAACGGAGTGGGCTTATTAGTCACAAGTATCCCACTTTCTCCCTCAATCACCGTTTCCGGACTGTTTATATGTCTTTCCGCTTCTTCCAACAAAGTCGTCATCTCTGCAGCGGAAGCTGCATTCCCCAATCTTCCTCAGGCAGGCGGTCGCAACCTTGGTGGTCCCAAAAGTGCGCACAAGCCAACCGAGAGAAAAGAAACTCTACAGCAATACAAAAGACCCTACCACCGCCAACATGATTATTTTTAAAACAGCCGCAGCGAGATCTCGGCGAATTAATCGCCAAAACGCGTAAACAATTTTTTCAAACTTACTATCTACTGTTAACTCCACAACCTCCCCTTCCGTTTAGTGTGGACCAGTTACACAGAAAATATTCTCACTATCCAAACAACTCCTCACCCCAGCAGTCCTCCATTATGGGCCCTCCATTAGGTTATACTTTTGCTAGCCTTGCACTTTGCGAGTGCGTAGGTCATAGTTACTAGCCACTCGAGTTCTTTCCGCTACCCTGCAAGCCTTTCAAAAACTGAAAACTGACATTGCAACGACAGACTTTTCAACAGCGAAAGGGGAAGATCATTTACCTACAACCATGCTTTTTACACTTTCAGAGCCATCAAAACGCAGTGCAATAGCAAAGACCGGTGCTCTTGCGTCCAACATGATTCGAACATCATTATTTCGTATATCATCTCTCGCATTCAGCCATTTTGCTGACCTATATACAGAATCTGGATTGAATCTTCTGTCCGATCTACTTGTACTACAAAGCTTTTGTAATTCCGTATCCCCAAATTCTGGCAAAGATCCGAAAGTTGCAGAACAAACCAGTAGACCAATTCGCGACCTGTCATTCCGCACATTAAATGGAGAAAGTATTTTCGACCATTTCTCCTACTTCTGGAGAGCCGCCCAAACTTTCTCAAACTCCAGTTTGGTTTTCGCCGAAGAAAATCGTTCCGACTACGACCCCTTGTAAAACCTAGACCAAAACATCCGGAAGTCTCTCAACTGGCGGATGTTCATTTGGTACTTTTTGACCGTGAAAAACTCTTACACGACGCCAACGTGGAGAACTTGGATTTTCCTTAAACTCCAAATTCGCTCGGTTTCCAGAGGACAACCCCCCCCTCGAAGGCACCTGATAGCACAAATCCCTTCTGTCAAACAGGATCATATCCACGTTCGGGCTCTCTATTGCTGTCACCGCCACTTCTCTGGAATGAAGGCGTTCCCAATTATTTTTCTAAGTGACTGCTATTGCTCTCGGATTTAATGAATCGTTACCCTATCAGCGAACTGTCAATTTCTCCTCTATGTCATGCCCTGCGTTTATATATAGCCGGTGATAGCTGCCTTTTCTCGAACAAGCAAACTTCAACTAGCTATGAAGAATATTTCACAAATGGGTAACTCCAATGGCTTCCCAGTTTTTCTCCCACACAAAACCTCAGCATGCTTTTGAAGAAAAAAGGGCAACGAAGAAACTTCCACCTTCTTCAGCAACCTAACCTCTATACGGACCTCGCCTATTCTGCTACTTCCCAGTCACCAACTTCGAGGACTCATTCTAGAGACCACTTAACATATCACCACATTATTAAACACATAGAAAACAACTTGTCATCGCGCGCTTGACCTTGTTGCGTCATCTCACCTCAAAATCTGGGTGCGCCATCACAATCCCGTTACCCTCTAACATCGCCCAATCCAATCGAAACTAGGCTAATGCTGACAGATCTCCAGACCTCACAACACTAACTTACACCATTACGAAGCCCTCCAAAATGAGGCATCCGTACTCTCACTGGAGCCTCCTCCCAATCGTCCCCCGGTGACCTTGAAGTTGAATCCAATGTGAGGCCACTCTTCTTCGAAGAGAATACAACATGTGTACAAGTTATCTTCGTTTTCAAGCCCCAATACCGTCTGCTCTGACACCAATTCGGCAGGAGTACCTCAGAATCCTAATTACTCGCCATTTGGCAAACACGTCTTAAAAAACCTAATTTCCTTAACACCCGTTTGCAAATAAGTGCTGCCTTTCTCTACGACGAAGCGTACACACCTTGGCTATCCCCGCTCCCACCATTGCTTGGCTCTGACCTCTCTCTCCACAATCTTAGCCATCCTGCCGTACAAATCATCATTACCATCTTTTTCCGCTAGTCATGACTGAATTTACTCCAGCCGTGTTACTGACGCTCCGAAAGCAAGGGAACAATTGCGCATTGCGTCTCCTACCATAGCCTCTACCCATACCCTCTTCCCCTCATGCTTCAATTTTTAGTAGAATTAATGCTATAATGATTGCCCTTTCCGATATTCTTTATCCTTAACCAAATCACTCTTGTCATATTATTCAATTCCTCACCGCGCTACAAGCGCATAAACCCCCTTTTCTAAAAACACAATCGTATCCGCTGTAAACAAATTCTTCGGCTGCTCCACTCCCCTAAAAAACAAATTATTTTATGTTGACCCCCTCTCATGTAGGGAACTGCAGTGAAATCGATGATAGACGAGCCAAAATGGCAGCCTCCTCTCTTCGGAGTTCCAGGGACCACCCAGATGCCATTCAACAAAAGCCGCCTCCCATCAACTGATTACTACCCCTTACTCTGACAAGCTTTCGATCTTTGGTTGGCCGAAGAATGCTAGACGATGATCAAGGAGAAAACTCAGAAAAATATAAAGCCGAGCATTGGTGAGTGTCTCCCCTCCCACAAAACGAAAGCGATACACGAGTGATACGTTCACGCCTCCGGAATGGCACACCAATATCACTCACAGATCATATATGTCACGGGAAACCCCATCCAATTTGCCAAAAAAAGTTGCCGCAGCCATACCACGCCAATCTTCGCCATATCTTCATTGATTGTTCCCAGCTGACCCTATTTGCCGTCGTCATTCTTCCTTACTTTACGATCCATACACACCTGAATCCAAAAGCATTATCCCATATCTATCCGATCTTTCCAACGTTATAAGCAGTAACCTCTGTTTCGGTATCTCCAAGAAGTAATATTCTTCAAATATTTGATTTTTATATGAAATTAGGATATTTATAAAAGCAGAGATACACTTTATATTTAGTTTTTAATTTATCTTAACTGACTGAAAAATCATTTCCGCCATTCAAAGCTCGTTTGAACGTTTGAAAATGTATATGCAAGGGTGCCGCCCAGCGCCCAGTGTTGATTTTCAGCCCAAAAATGGGCCGCCTCTTGTGAAGAACGTAACACTGACTCAAAAAAAAAAATAATATATATAGATATATAAGTATAGTATATATATATATATATATATATATATATTATATAAATATATATATATATAGAGATATATATATATATAATATATGATAATATATTATATATACATATATAAATATAAAATTATATAATATAAAGATATATATATATAATATATATATATAATTATAAATATAAATATATATTTATATATATACTATATATATATATTATATAATATATATATATATATATATAATAGTATATATAATATAATATATATAGATATAATATATATATATATATAGAATAATATATATATATATATATAAATATATAATATCAACTATAAGTGTTTGGCCCGCAACCCAAAAATAATTGCGGCGCAATCGCAATCGCAATTCATAAAAAATAATTGCGATCGCAACCGCAAACGCAATTGCGGTAGACCGCGAATTGCGGTTGCAACCGCAATTCGCAACCGCAACTATTTACGTTAAATATACAAAAACAAGAGAAATTAATACTTCCGCAAGCAAATATATATATAATATATAATATATTAATATAAGTATTATATATATATATATATAATATAAATATAATATATATATATATATTATATATACCGTATATATATATATATAATATTATATATAATATAATATATATATAATATATAATATATATATATATATATAATATATTATATATATATATATAATATAATAATATAACTAATATATATATAATATATAATATATATAATATGATATATATAATAATATATTATATATATAGTTTATATATATATATATAATATATTATATAAATAAATTATATATATAATATATAATATATATATATATAATAATATATATAATATAGTATACTATATATATATTATATATAAATAAATATAATATAGTATATATAATATATATAATATATATATATATATCATAATATATATATATAATATAAATATATATATATATATATATATATAAATATACTAATAATAATATATATAATATATATAAATATATATATATATATTATATAATATATATATATAATATATATACTATATATATATATATATTTATATATATATTATAGGGTTGAAAAAAACTAGTTTAAAAAAAAAAAAACATTGGTTTTTTAAATAAAACCAAATAAACCAATGTTTTTTTTTTTTTTCTGAGGTTTATGCTATTTTTATGTTTTAATGTATTTATATGTTTTAATAGATTTTAAGGCAAAAATCACTACTGAAAACTGTTATACACATGTGCTAACACATATGTAAAAATTCCTATAAATGTTCTTAGATTCTAAATTTCAATTTTCTTGATAACTGTAAACTGCGATAAACCATATTATTATTTTTTGAGTTTACATAAACTCAAAGTAAAAAAAAGAGGGTATAGTATAATATATAAACTCTATCTGAAAAAAAAGGTTATAGTTTATTATTTACCAAAAAAAAAAAAAAAAAAAAAAAAAAAAACGCATAAAGAAGTTTATTCAAATAAAAATAAAAATGATATTAAAAAAAATGATCTTATTCTACCTTTATTTTTGAGAAACAGGAATATTAGTATACATATATATATATATATATATATAAGATATATATATATATATAATATACTATATATATATATATATATATATATATAATATATATATATATATATATATATAAATTATATATACTAAATATATATAGAATAAGAGAGAGAGAGAGTGAAGAGAGACGAGACAGAGAGAGAGAGAGAGAGAGAGAGAAAAGAGAGAACATGCTAAAAGTTCGAAACTGAAAATTATCATTAAGAATGGTATACAAAAAAACAATTTCCCTGCTTTAGCTGTTTTCCCAACCTATTTCTAATTGCTGATGCACAAGTCAAAGTTAAAAAACTTTC
>JABUQX010040791.1:15000-42500 GCA_015478945.1 Trachelipus rathkii
ATTCCCCCGTGACAAGTAAAGGAGATGGTAGGAGCAAGTGTATCATAAAGTGAAGAAGAAATCGAGTGAACCTCGGCTCAGCATGCGAGCGAACCAAATGTACGCAGAGAGTATCTGATTGAAAGGTTCGGGAGACCCTCCCCGGTAAAGAGGGGCGGGGGGGCAATTTTGAGGGCCCCGCCACCCGCTGAGGGGATGTAACTGACTGACGGAATTCTCCGAAGAAGCTACGAGAACGCACCGGTAGAATCTCATCTTGGCAATTTCGAGTCGAGTTGATCCGCTCTTGTGAAAGTGAGTGACGCGCTTGTTGGGGGGGTTGTGGGTAGATGGCTGATGTATCGTCACACAAGAGTTAGATCTTAAATTAATTAATAGTCATATGACACTTTAATACTAAGACACATTATAGTCTCTATACTATATGGTTAACGAGCTGTGAATTAAGTATATATATAATACTTTGTTAGTAGTCTGGTAGATAGTAGATGACTATTATCTAATTACTAATATAATTAATGACTTATAATATTATAATGTGACGTTAATAATATTTACTTTTAAAATCTTATTTTTATAAAAACAGAGACCCAACGTTCAAGGACGAGGTGTAATGGTGATTACATGATTCCTCATAAATATTAAGTAATTCATTTTTCACTAATCAAGTAAGCAATACAAATAATCTAATGATATATATATAGGCTTATATTTATAAGTAAGTATAAATTTCACCAATATCTATAGTAATATATATAAATATAGATATTATATATATCGAAGATACCAATCAATTAATAAATATAATCTGAGTAGTTGAAGTGTATAGTCCATCTATTAATACTAATATCAGAGCGTACTGATAAGGACAACCATGTTTTTATATATATATATTAAGAAGTTTTTAATATATTTTTATTTACTATGAGTGACAATTTAATAATATTATAATTTATTAATATTATAACTAATACAGCAATATGTACTGAGTATGACGTCACACACGCCACACACACATCAACGACACATACTATAACTAAATCAACATACACACTAATACAACACTACACCATAATAATATATTATTTATATTATTAATATTTAATATTATTACTAAATATGAAAATAGTCCCGAATTGATAAATCACGTGTCTATATAATATATAATAAAGTTAAAATCTCTAAATAAATTTGAGTAATGCCTTGTGTACTCTAACTCAATCGACTCGACTCAACGACTACCGGACTCCGACTTAAATAATCTAGACCTCTGAAATACACCTGTCACTCCGACTACTAACTAGACTCCTACTTATCAATCGGTACTTCAACGACTCCGGCTTCACGCTCCGGCTTACCGACTAACCGACTTACCGACTCCGTGATCTACCGTACTACCGCTATCCAAATAATCAAGCTCAAATAAGCTATGAACCTCTCTGACTCTGCATAACAGTACGCATAATCACCGAATCTTATTTTTCTGTTACAGTAATATCTATCAATGTAAAGTATTTTCTTATTCTTATATTATATTAAATTATATATGTATTATTAATAATATATATTATTATTAATTATTATTAATTATTATTATGATTAATATATATATTATATTCCATTAAGGGCAGTAATCCCTTCTACAACTCTGTGATACTGTGCTGCGAAGTTACATTATTATATGAACTTCAATTACTATGAAATTATGTATTATTGAATAGTTATCCTAATAGAAAATGTATGTATTGTGAACTAACTCACGGACTTCTCATTCTGAGTCCTATATTATTTCAATATAAGTCTACTATGGTGTGGTATAAATAAATACGATTATTCATAGCTAATGAAAATTTATAGAAGAAGGTGAGTTAGATATTGAATTGTACACTTGACGCAGATAATAGATCAAGCATCATCGAATAGCGTAGTGACCCAACTAACCCCCTTAAAAAATCGAAGTGTATCCCGTAATTGGCTGAAATCTTCGTGTTTGATAGATGGAATTAATATCATAAGAGAGATTAACTATGGTGAGGATCTCATGTGCGTCTTGCGGAGGGATGGAAAGTTGCTGTGATTGTGAGATGAATATATAGAAGTCTTGCCAGTGACCTTAACTTCAAGTGCTTTAGTAGTGAGCTCATTCTAAGAAATGCCGTAGCCAGTTAATAAACAGATCTGAGTACACCATCAAAATAATAGTTTTATACAAAGAATAAATTTAATAAAAAAAATAATAAATTATAAGACAAAGAACAATAATATAAATACCTGTGTAAGTGAATAGGAGACATAAACTTGAAAATAATATGAGTTAATATTATGAGTTATCATTGATGTATCAGATCATAACTAAGAATAATAGTTATTAGTAAATGTTATCATGAAGAAATTCAAGTAAATAATAAAAAAATTAAATTAAATATAATAATAATAAATTAAATAGTATATCTTTAACTTTGATAAGAATAAAATATTAATTACTCTACATCTTCTATTTTTAAAGTGGAATAACTATTATTATATTTTAACTATATTTTATTTTTAATACATTACTCCATATAATATATTAGAAAGCTAAGATAAATCATGAGTTAATATATCAAACCCCACAGTGAATCCAGATAAATCACCTCCAGTCCAGTCATATATCATTAATTTTTGATAAATTTAATTATAATCTGATCATAATTATCAAATATTGAATTAGGTGAATCAAAAATATTATTATAATATTTTACTATAAAATATTAGTATAATAAATATACTATTATATTATACAATTACCTCTATTAAATATATATCTAATAATAAGTATAAATACAGTATAATAAATCAAAAGACCACAATCCAGAAAGAAGGCAAGAGAGCGACCGTACACGAGAGAATGCGAAGTATACGAGCATAACTCTATATGTAGTAACTAAATAATTGATACGTCGATGAATATGTATTACTTAATATAAGTGTAATATAAAAGTAGTCAAATTAATTTAAATTATACTAAATAATTGTATCATTTATTTACTAATAACACCTAATAATCGGTAATAATCTAAAGTGAATATAATTTAATAACCAAGTATACCATACTACTAACCAATATATACCATACATCTGTAATATCCAATCAATAATTATCTATTATGATTATCTATTTTCTATTGATAAATACGATCAATTTTACTCGTTAACACTACATAAATATGCATATAAACTTATAGCATACCCTAAATAAATCATAAGTAAATCTAAGAAATTACTAATAATAATTTACCGAGCTAAGAATTGATACGTCTAATTGACCACTATCCAATAGTCTGCTTTGTTGTAATAATAACTCTTATTAACTGATCCTTATCAATGACTATTGATCTATTGATTCAAGGGCAAATTTTACTAATGTGAAATTTTACGAAGAGTAGGAATCTGTAAGAGCATAATTACAAATATCACTCTAAAGATTTAAAGAGTTTGATCATATTTTCTGTCATAGAAGCTATAACTAAGTTATAAACAAAACCACCGATCAACTTAACAGGCCACCCTCACTGTATCCATTTAAACTTGATTAACTTATATTAATAAACTATAAATTAATATGATCAAATTATAATGACTCTTAAATTTATTGACTAAAGATCACATTTATCTGATGATATATAATATCATTTAATTAAGGTAATAAACAATAATACTAAATTAAAAATCAATAAGTTTCTTAATATATATACAAAATGATCATAATAATCTAATAAATATATGTTGATCTAAGCTTAAAATACCAAAGTTTCCACTAATTATAATTAAAGTAATATATCCTTACTTAGCATCATTCCTGAAACTATGACTAGAACCCCAACGACAAACCTAACACATCTTAAAGAGGAATAAAGTATTAGTTAAACGTTACACACAATAATTCCATTAACTTAAATACAATACATAAATGAAAAGGTAACGACTAGAAATTGCTAATCTCGAGTACAAGCAGACTACGGTAACCACCTTCTCAATTTCATTTATATTCTTTAAACAACTCCAAATGCTCTACGAGTTAGCTATTCTACACCATTTCATCACAAGCTTCTCATATGTTTGTAAAATCAATTACAACTGGGATGTGCAAGTATATGAAGGCTTAAGGAAATTATGAAAAATAATTGAGGTGAAGAATTACCTCTAGTGTTCTGCAAAAGTTTATATATAAAAATTAGTACATGTGTAGATGACCCATTATCGAAATAAATTATGGTGACATTCTGTCATAACACAAAAATTTGCATCAATGAACATGTAATTAAACGCAATTTATATATAAGAACAATACATATCTAAAATTTATTGTAAAGAGTTACGCAAAGTATTTACAAAACAAATAAAACAGTATGAAATAGCGTGTTAACAGACCCCTAACACACTAAGATACCATTAATGGAACCTTAAATTCAAGTAATTACATTTTCAATAATAAGTACAAGAATAAATAATAAACTTATATATCAGTCTAAAATAATAACTATAAAGTTACGAAATGACAAACTTTCAATTAATAACTTTGAAGCTATTCTCGTAATAATTAATGATAATTATACAATTGATAATGCTAAGTCTGTAACATTAACTAATTATGATAAACTAATCTAATTATTACAAAACATTAATATAATATATATATATAATCACTAATTTGCAGTTAAATATAACTATATATTAATAAATAAATATTAAATTTTATAAACATTAACAAATATATGTATATTAATTATTAAATATTACAGCAAAGCTAAACGCACAAGTGATATGAAATCCCACAGTTCACGAAAGAGCGTACACTTAAAGACAATCAATATAATAGTAATTAATAATATCAATAGTATTTAATATCACCTCTATAATATAAGTTAAATAAAAGCTTTAAAAACTTAATATAAAATAATGATTTGATATTATCATAATCCTATTGTTAACAACACTAAACATACTAACTAAAGAACCAGATATTTATATAATAATCTGAGTAATTCTAAACATAACTTAAGTCATTGGATACAACTTCAATAATTTCAATAAAGCTAAGTAAAACATATAATTAAACTGATATGAATTTTAATGGAAGTTAAAACCCAAAATAGTTGCTATAAACATAACAAGTTTTATCCAAAATCAAACATATTTACGCTGAACATAAAGGATATGGTAACATAACAAAATAAATAATAATCAGTTACTTAGGAATAAAATATTCTATAATAAGTAATAGCTTTATATATAGTAGTGATAATATATAATTCAATACCGATTTAAAGCGCGTTAATATACAGTGATAACATACAGCTAAATATCAAACCACCCGTAAACCTCAACTCCCCGTATCCCCTCCCTACCAATCCCGTCCATGACCTTTTAGTAATATTTATAGCTGCGCTTTGATGTTAGTCAATGGCAACCATTTATAAATCGGATCAAACCATTCGGAATAATAAAACCGATTCACAGGATTTTGTTTGAAAATAAGTACCAATATATAATACCTCAATCCACCGAAACATATTAAGCTAAATAAGTTACTATAAAATGTTTTCACGAATTATAATATAGATAGAAGCAATACATAACTGGTATATTACAAACAGGACTTAAAATAAATTATATATGCAAACACAATGAACTGAAACGCCCTTCCTAGAAGACACACACAACCAAACGCGAATAATCATTAAATAATAAACCTAAACATGTAGACAAGGAGGAGATATCCAAACTTACTTATTATCTGGTACTATACTTATTTAGTATGTAGCCAATATATCAACAGATATATAAACCTTAAACTATCTCACACTATTATATACTAAACAATTAGTGCTCTAAGCACTATTATTGTGGTTTAGATTGTAGCTTAGTGGTAACCATCACGATTTGATAATACGTTGCATTTCTTAAATACGGCAATATGTAACAACCAAAAACCAGAAAAAAGCGATATAGTAAAGAATTCTTTCTCCTATCCCTTGCTGGCCAATCCTCATATCCCACCTTATAATATATTTTTAAAACAAAAAATTTGTTTTGAACATTTTTTTTAAAAGTGCCAACATAGCATTCATAAATAAGAACTATAAGAAAATAAATTGATACCAACGACAAATAATATATTAATAACACAACTAAATATCAAGCACTTAAATATTAATATCTAAGTTTATATTATAACAATAAGTTTCACACACTTAATCACCAAGTAATATATAACTAGCATTGACATATACTAAAATTTTAATTCGCTAACCTAATACATAAGTCATAATTAATATTTCATAATGGCAGTATCTATGTAATAAATATAGAAATCATATTATATTTAACGTAAAAGGTATTAAATCAACGTAACACTGTAAGGGGGCATCGAGTTGACCAGCTGAGGGGAATAACCTAGTGTAACAAAGGAGGAACGTTTAACAAATTATGTACCTCCATAAGTAGGAGCAGGCGGACGGTGAAATCTCCAGGACTACCTCCAAATAATACAAGAGAACGCAGGACGAGTATTACACGGCCGACTCGAAGAGGGCATAACAAATTTTATCCAAACATGGAAATAAAAATTAGATGCTTATCTTGTTGAAGATTACGGTAAGGGAAGAACATTATTAAACTCATCTTAATGCGAATTGACAGAGTTTACAATTTTAAACAGAAGATCGGCTGTTCATGGAAGAGTCAAGCCATCAACCCCTCCCCACCCTCCCACCAGGAGGCCTTTAATCATTGCATCTATTGATTCATTGTCATATATATCCTGTAGTGATCAAATTTCGAGGTCATAATTTTAGTTACACACAAAAATAACACATATCATAATATTGTGTGTCTAAATAAGCATAACGTCTACTACGTTATAATTATATGACTAACGTATTTACAACCGAGTTTTAAGTTTCATTCCGAATTCTAAAGAAGCTCATACTATTAACGATCTATACTACTTCACTGAGACTAACGATATAATAAATGTACAACGGACAAATCCATAAACACTACAATCTAATACGTTATCGATACTGCTATTTCGTTTTTAACATTAAATAAAATCTATCACAATTACGAAAAAATAAATTGTCAGAGAGTAAATTCAATGATCTCTCATCATTCTAGCCATCGGTCGTATCTAGAAGAGCGTTAAGCTCCAATTGCGACACATAAACTGTCAAATAGTGGAGGCATAACTCCTATCCTAACTCGACTATCATTGTTAACCTTTAACATTAGCTATTGCATTTTACGTCGAATGAACATTACAGGTAAAATCATTTCGAAACGGAAGAGATGAATGAGTGTAGTTCATCATCAAACCGTGAACTGAGGATAAGGGCCAATCCTTGTTTATATGTAATAGCTATGAAAGTTATACAACTTTGAGAGACTTATGTCAAATGTATATATTTATTTAGTCTTATATTATCAACGCGTATGACAGCAATGACTAACTCTTCAACATTACCAGACAACACGCATACCACACATACACAATCATCATCACACAAGAATAAGAAAACAATAAAATTACACAACTACAAACTTAACACAACTTACGTACAAAATCTAATAAACATTTATCATAACAATAAGTTCCATCACTATTTTAACACACATGTTAATAAGTAATGAGCATTGCAATAACCATACAGAACAAAGAATAGCAAGCAATATTCCACTCCTACTTTTATCGCATGAATCGTCAAATTCATGAATCTGCGTTATGCACTATAGTGTGAACTTAAATCTCTAATCACCATTTACCAGAACGACAGTAATCAGACCCCTGAAACTAACCCGAAATATCTCGACCTTCCTTCAGTCTCCTCCACTAGAGCCACCTGTCCTGAACTATCTTAGCGATACCTCCCAGAGCAGCACCGGAACTCACGTACACTGCCTAGAAGCATAACTAACGCATTTTCCCTTGATCAACCTATACCAGACTCGACTAACATGAGGAACCAATAACCTCCGTAACCTCTGGAATTAAACCAGTGCATCATAACAGATAGGTCAATGATCCTGTGTACCTATAGTTTACCTGCAGCGACGAATAATCTCTGAAACTAGTTCAAGTATCCTCCCCTGAAAGTAAGTTATATTTATCTGCGTTTAAACAAAATCAACTGTCTTTAATTCAATATCGCCACTCTCAATTCCATACCCTCCCACAACATTAGTACTCTATTTTATGCAATTATTCTTAAATTATCATTGATTCAATTTTATCAATATATTTTAATTCAAACCTATCATATTTTTCGTACATTAATTATATTAAATTATTAAATCTATAAGAACATAACTACAAATAATTTATTAAATATATATAGTTTTATATTATTAATAGATAAATCAATTTTATTCTCAGCTCGCGATCGTTCTATGTGAGTCCTGCTAATAATAATATTACTGTCTGTATAACGAGTAAGTAAATTTCCGTTATACGAGTTACATTATTAATCTGAAGACTGATTAAAGCATATGAGATCTGACATATAACTAATGAACCGTATATTAAAGTGAATAGAGAGGCGACCACACAACACACATTAACCTGAGCGAGTACGAGAGTTATATATCTAGTCAAACTTATGTATTTATATCAATACTGTTGCCGCCACTTAACCAACAGTTAAGGAATAGCCTGAACTTACATGTGCGTTACGAATATTAATAAGAAGCGTAAACCTCCTTGAAATCTCTAATAGCGATATTCTTGATGCAGATTCAGTATCTTAGACAGCAGTCATATAGTGGATTGAACTAGATTTACATTAGAGCTATGACGTAGATTATATTTAGTAGACAAAATTTTAGCAATAACACCGAGTCCACTAAACTCCAGCATACGGACATACGTGGATGAGTATTATGAATGCTAACGTACCGAAATCTTTAATATAATCATCGTAAATGCTTGCGTGCATGATAAAGAATTTTCCGAGATTTAAATGGTCTTACAGAACATTACATACAATACCTTCATATATACAGATACATATAAATAATATCAAAATCATCACCAACAGAAAATGAATACCATGATTAGCCACCATAACAGATATTTTTTTTAAAGCGTCATATACTATAACCAAATTATAACAGTGTCTATCTCGTTTCGTAGTTAAAATAACCACTCAAGTCCAATTGTAATAATCAAAATGTGTAAATACAATAACCAACGTAACCAGTCATAGCACCTATGAGCCAGATCCTCTCGAGGTGACTCCCTATGGAGATGTTCTCAATTTATAATCCTATATGTCTTATTCTGTCAACAAAAGATCAAAATTATCTTAATCTTATACGTAACATCACGGTTAACCGCTTAACTACTTAACCACTAACCTTCTACAAATCTAGCAGCAACCAGTAATCAAAACCCACCCTCCAAGCCCCAGCTCCTGTTTCAGTCATGATCCTATGATTATCTATTCTTAAATCATTGATATATATGAACTCAATCAATTTAACGTCCCACAAATAAATTCTATATATCAGCGTTAGTTTACCATTTTTCTTACCACTACTAAAGATTATGTAAGTTAAATACAAATATGTTTAATAAACATAAGACAACTAGTAATCCTCATGAGCGTCAACGATCAATAAAATCACTAAGCTTGATCTAATTTCAGTATATTATCTCTGAATTGATTCAAATCTTTTAACATAAATTGTAACTAACAATATCTATCACTAACCAATTACCCCGATTAAGTGCAAGGAGAAATCAGAATAAATACCCAACAATCAGACATGACAGCCCCTATTGATGTAGTATACGAGGTGTAATTATTCCTTGAGATCTAGGATCTGAATTGAATTAATCGAGCCACGTAAGCTTTACTAAGAATGTAGAGTCAGAGCTGTTGTAACTATTCCCTAATCCATGCAGCCAAACGAGCATATAATGCGAACATGCCACGCGACCTAGACCCTCTCCCTGTTCGGTACGCGATTCCTTATGTTAATGCCCACTTTAATTTGATCCTTTGGAATTCTATTAATACTATTGTTATCCACGTTCAAATCTCTATCCGTGAGTTATATCATTTGGGATATATATATAACATCGTACATACATACAGAAAGGCTCGTTGAGCGTAAGTATACGACGGAACCGATCAGCCAATAAATAAATGGTTGAAATCATGTCTAATAATAAACTTTACAAGATTAATTCACAACAATAATTAATAAGTGAATAATAATTTAATAAATACATTATAGATTAAATACAACCATATAATAAGACTATACAACTAACCTAACACGAACATAAATAACTAAAATAACACTATATAATATAATAAAGAATAAGTAAATAAATTATAATTAAATGAATTAATAATAATAAGTTAATACAGTTATAACTAAAATATATCCACCATCAATAACTATATACTAGATATAAGTATAATAAATCATAGATAATTCAATAACAATCAAGATAATAATTAAAACTATTACACTCAATAATAATAATAAAATTTTGTCAAAAGAATAAGCAAGAGAAAACTTCCATCATGAACATGCAAACAGATATCGAATGTGTTTCAGCTTGTCTTAAGCAGAATAGAGTCAGAATATCTGGCTCGTTTTGTAAGAAGCCGTGTTAAACCGTGAGCCGCGAAATTATTCGGATCGTCCGTGACCTTTGAGTAGAGCCGGAGTCAGAAGTCGTGCAGTCGAACGAGAGTCGGAGATCGGATGCGCATGAGCACCGAAAAGGGTCCACTCGTCCTATCATACCTATGACACACAAACTGGTAGTATTTTCTATACAATTGTAATCAAAGACCAAGTAATACAATTAGCATAAAATAATAATTACATATGTGTGTAGAATGATCCTGTAATAGGAATATGAGTATATAGTGTGGACCCAATCCGGTGCGCCGACAGCACCTGACACATACGCGCGAAAGCAAGAATAAACTCGCTAACATTAACAAAGTCCAAACTTATCAACAGTAAAAATAACTAAATAAACATACAAACATAGACCCATTCACCATTTAAATCCAAAACCAGTTGATAAAAAATTTATCAAAACCAAAATTTGAACATACAATACGGGAATCAAATTCAAATCTAAAACTGTTTCAATAAACCCAAAATATTATGTGATCTAACCATGTAAGCCTTATCACGCTCCATCTGCCTAGTATAATATGATATAAACGGTGGATGCAACACGCACGAAATCCACGCTAAGATTTTAACGCTCGCAGTCTAAGCGCGAGCCTTGACTAAAGTAGCACTACATACTCAAAACTACTGCATCACCACTAGAATATAACCAGATTATATAATAAACGAATAAACAGCTGTCATTATGTACATACTTATATCAAATAATTATAAATGAGAAAACCTGTAAAAGGAAATATCCTCAATGACATATATAATAATATAACATATATAATAGATTTTATATCACATCATATAACTATTAACCGTTTAATCATAATACTATAATAAATAAGTTATTTATGTATAATTATATCAATAGTAAATGGTAATAGTGATTTATCACGAGATATTTAGACCGAGAATATCCTATCGATATAATCATGATCGATAATCTCGAATTCCGTCATACGGCACACCTCGCGCGCGGCCAGAATGTAAACGCTCTATCCATAATATATATATTAAATATATATATATATATATATATATATAATTAATTATATATATACATATCATTATATATATAACTATATATATATATATATATATATATATATATATATATATACTATACTATATAGCGTAGAGAGACGACGAATCCCGTCCATGGAACGCATTGTGTGAGAGAAGTATTCAGAAGATTAACCGAGATCGAACCGAAGTATCGAGGAAGCGAAGTGAAAAAGAACATATTACTCACGAGCAACACTGATAACATAAGAATACAAAATAAGTTTCTTTAACTAACTCATGAATATAATGACTAATATAATTACTTGTATTTTCACATTAATAGAAGTCATATAAACATTAACAATTATACCTATATATATAAGAGACTTAAGGAATATATTATAATGCTACAATGAACAAATCCTACTACACCTATTACCTAGAACACGAATAAATAACTTAACTAACGATTTAGCAAAATATTAGTTCCCATAGCATAAAACTAACCAACTTAAAAAGGACCTAAGCTAACCAGCAAATACCCAATAACGGTTTAACGTTATTCACACTTTTTCACAACCCGATAATAAATATATCCCTACTTAAAAACATATATTATGTTATATAATATTTACTATAATTAATCTAATCATATTTAATTTATAACGTTGTATCAATTTCGATTATATGATATCTATACGGTACATTGACAATAGCACCAAAATGATGTATTTCTAATATATACCTAACCCTATAGTTTATTATATTTGTACTAACATAATATTTTCACATTATTAATAAAAGCCAGATACCATAGCTATATATTATCAATATGCTAAAGAAATATAATGTACACTCGAAATTATAAGTCTTAAACCTATTCGATTATGTGTTTTAAACATAGTTATAAAAAATTAACAAGTCACATAAATCCACCAGTAAAGTAACCTAGAGTCATGTACAATAACTAAGTATACATAGTTCCGTAAATTGATTCAAATACCTATCCTTGACGAACATTAAAACCGCTGAGAATGGCTATGAAGAGCAAAAGCGATATATAAACAAGAAAATATTTTTATTTGTCAATTAGTAATAAACAACCTTACTCCGTTATGATTATCCGAGACTCATTCTATCACGAACGAAAATTTACATGACGATATAATACAAATGGTATCTCCCAAAAATATGTATGGGTATACGAACCGTCACATATAGATAAGATTTAAATTCGAGTTTAGTTACTTCAGAGTGAATTTTACTTGATGATCGATCCCAATATCTCCGGATGAATAGTTTACCACGAATACATTTGAATAGTGTTACGCAATTAATATAAGTCCATTCAGGAAAACCCGATAGGCTAAATCCAAAGCATATCCATAATCCATGCCTATTCATCGTTAACCTCATGCTTATCTATTGTAACCTGTCTTTATAACTGCATATTTAGACTTACATGGGTCAAATTCATAAACTTCAGCAGTCTATTCATTTCCCGGACCCTATTGAACCTTAAAACCACGACAAAATAAATAAAGTATATTTTTGTGTTATTGTGCGTATGACGAACTGAGAAAATCGATGAATAACAAGATAATGCCGACGCAACGTAACATACAAGTTGTACCAAGTTGTACATTAGAATAAACAGGCTAATTACTAAACCAAACCTAATAACAGAAGAATAATTCTACCACCTACAACACAATCAAAATGCGAAGATTATCGCGCTCCTTCCGAATCAAAGACTCACCTTCGATGAAACAATAGACCACATTTCCGCGTAACACCACGGCTACAACCTCATTTGGAAGTAAACCTGCAGAATAATCAACGCAGGTAACCCTTGCGTATCTTTGACAAAAGACTTTTTGTAGAGAGACGAAATAACGAGAGTCTAACCAATCCACGGACCCGTCGAATTACGTTAGTACACTCTTTATGCGCGCCTATAGAATGTCACAATTATCCATTAATCAGAGATCAAGTTATCGAGTCCATTGTTCCGTTGCGGTCTTGACTAACCATAAGAGAGAGAGCAAATGAGACAGTTTCCTTACCATTGCTAATCCACACCATAACAGCACTAAGATACATGTCTGAAGGCCAAATCAACTCACGTCCCTTTTTCTACGAGTGCAATAAATAAGCCAGCCAGTTAGGTCATATTCTTGACAACTAACGGAAGAATAATGTCAAGCACTACGACCTAATCTCATTGACCTATCCTGACAAAATTCATTTTATATCACCGGTGTAATCCGTAGTACTCAACAAGTCGTGACCACATGGTTACTTACAGATACCGTAACAGAAACTGCTTCAAGCGAGATTGTCATGGACACCGTAGGTACATCCGCACGCTATAATTGTTCACACCGAGTTTCACTCAGTCCGCGAATTAAGTATCTAGTTTACATTCTGATTAATAAATTTCTTACTAGTTGGGTATAAACTCTTGCTGACAAACACACTTTGGAGAACCTTCATAACTCGCATTATTACTACCCCAAAACAACTGTTCTATTCGACAGCTTCACTTGGTCACTGTACATAACCCTTAAGCAGACTCACAAGAACACAACGTGTGCTTACCTAAACAGTATAGAGCCTCCAGGACGCCTACTTCAGACCGCTCATATCAATACGGACAGTCATCTAGCATCAGAAAGCTATCACTACTACCATACTTGGAAAAATGAGAAAGGTAATCATGGACCTGTTAAGTAACTTGCTCTAGCATAAATCGTGAGCTGTTTTTTAACAACACAGCGCTCACACAGCCCTTAAGATAATATATTACTTTAAGTCTGTCAAGCATGCTGAGTACCTGATTAGTCACACTACTCACCAACACCACGAGAGGAACTGGAATCATTTCTAATTATATCCACTTGCGTTTTCTATCTAAATCAGAATCACTATAATGTCATAAGTTAGGGTAGATGTTCTGTGGGTATAATCCTCGACAAACGAACCAAGCCACGAAGAACAAATTAAAGAATCAGGGTATCAGTGTCAGTATCATACTATGACACTAACCCCAGGTCCTTAAATATTTCCTCTGCAATAAAAATAGATTTCATAACAAGTAAAATTCTTAAACCAAATGTTTTTGCTAATTTACAACACTCGCATCAAACAACCATACGCTATGATATAACAAAATATCCTGACTAAGAAGTAATTTAAACCTCTGTATCATAACCCTCGGAAGTCACCACAGCCTAAAGATTACCGCACCCATAACGTCAACACCGAATACATAATATTACGTGAAACTACCACAACCATAACTCGACCTAAAAGATTTCGACCAAACGATCGTCTAATCACAAAAACAACGATCATAGGTAATACCCCTACTCCTAACCACTCAGTACATCTAGTAACAAATCTGTTAATTTGACCCCAACTAAATCCACGTGTCTTACTATCACTATAGGCATATTAACATCCTTAAATTCGTTTCTTTCCATCAGTTAGCTCTATACATCCGTTCAATTTCAAGTTTTCTCGCAAGTTGAATTCACTCAACTAGCAATCGTAATAAATTTAACAAATAATTTATGGAGCTATAAAAACCCTGTCACTAAATTACATAGTGACATTATAGATAACAGGAACAACTGAGAATATATATATATATAAATGAGCTAACCTATTTAACCGATTATTTTATACATCTAACTTTAGTAATATTATATAAACATAATATCATCAATACCATCGTACTATAATAATTATACATACCACGGATTGCTAGCCATAGTTTTTATACCAATACTATTATCTAAATGGTTTTAACGTCCATTTCACCGATTTTATGTCTGTAATAAATAAGAGATTTATTGAACTTTGTTTTAAAAATTACGCGTAAAATTTATCGACTTGAACGCATTTTCCTTCAGGCATAATTTAACTAATATTTTAATATATTACTAGGTTATATACTATGATATTACACATTACATATCGTTAAGTATATATATATCAATAACAATATAATATATATATATCAGATATACTAAATATATATATATAGTATAATTTAAATATCATATTATCTACCTAAAAATTAATATAATAGTTTAGTATATTTATTAAATATAAGTATCTCTATATATATATAAAGTAATATTTATACATATACGTATACACCTACTTAGAAATAAAGTCATTTTACTATCAAATAATATATAATATACTAATTACTGAGGTAACGGGTAGGTATATGGTTATAAGAGGTTAGTGAACTGAAGATATAGTAGTAGTTATAGAGTGATATATGATTGATGCGGGTTTATAATGATTATAGGTAGGATAGTGAGGTATATAACTTTTATAGAGGTATGTTATGTAACTATTATTGAATACGAATATATTACTATGTAATATAATATATTAGCTGATTGGTAATAAGGTACTGTAGGAGCATGGAGATAATATATATATAAATATATATTTTTATATATAATTATTATTATTATAATTAATTATTATATTATAATTATATATTATAATATATATTATAATATATTATATATATTAATTAATAGATAATTATATATATATATAGTATATATATTTATATTTATATTTTATAATATATATTATTAGTTTGATAGTAATAGAAAGAATGATAAGAATTCATCGTTTACGCGTAGTGAAGTTAGAGAGGGATGTTGTGTATATTGTGAGGGGTATATAGTGAGTTAGGAGAGGTAGAATATAGTGGTAAGGAGGGTAAGTCTGAGAGAGGTTAGAGTCGTGATATAAGGTAGGCTATGATGTTATAGTGGTAATATATTATGAGTTTGTGATATTTATATTTTCGATAATATATATATTATTGTAGATAATAAAATAGTATATAGTATATATAAATTAATTATAGAAGACATATTCGTACATACATAATTATACCTAAAGATATAAACTATATATATATATATGTTTGTCGTGTGTGTGTTTGTTGCACACACGACTTTGCTATAAATTTGTACTATGAAAGTACATTTTAAAAAGGAAATATTTAAATAAAAAAAATAATTGTAAAGTACATTAGTTAATGAAATAAACAAACGCGTGTTCATTGGAAAAAGACCACTATATAAGTAGATGTGTCAGTGATGAGAGTACTTGATTGAAAGCAAAACCCCTGTTACTTTCCCTAAATAAAAAAAAATATAGACCACAAAGAATGAAAAAAGAGAGTGATTGTAATTATAATTAAAAAGTGAACTATGATATTAATCTAAGTATGAGTGAGACGTATATATGTACTTATTCAGTTCTAATTGCTTAATATATTATGTATTACTATCACCGTATTTTTTAAATGATTAAAAGTTTTTCTCGGTCTCATTTATTGTTTAGAACACTATTGACATTATGATGAAAATAAAGACTTAAAAAGTTGAGGAAGTTCTGATTATAGTAAGAGAAATGAGATGTCAGACTAATTAATATTATAATATTTATATTAATTATTACATTATACTATATATATATATATATTAATAATAATTATATAAATATATATATTATAATAATAAATTATATATATATATAATTTAATTAATATTAATATATATATAATATAATATATTTGAATATCTATGATATTAAGAATATCATTATCTAAGATGGGTATAGGAGATAGTTTTACTTATATAATTAATATATAATATAGTATATTTATATATATAATATTAATTAATAATTTATATATTAATAAATATATAATATAATATATAATTTATATATATATTAAATATATATTTATATATATATATTTATATATATATTATAATATTATATAATTAAATTAATATAATATATATTATTATATATAATTATATATTATATATATTATATGAGAGATGAGAGATAAGTAGAATAGAGAAGAAGTAAGAATTAGTATATATATATATAGAGAGAGGAAGAGAAGAAGAGAGAGAATTTAAAAGATAAGTTAGTAGTAATATGCAATATGATATATATAATATATTAATTTATATATATTATTAATATATATAATATATATATATAATAGGGCGAACATGAGGCTAAACAGGCCCGACCAAATTACTTTCTGATCTTGTGAGTAACTAACGTTAAATCCAAAGCATTGGATAATTCTAATATTATGCTACTATAATATAAGGATCACGATCTTCTTGGTGAAGTGAAGCTACTGTGAGAGAAAGAGTTTCTAATAGAGGTCAATGCATAGAAATAATAATTACTATAGTTCCTAACTGAAAAAGTGAAACCTTTACTCGGACTTAACATTAAGGGAAACATATTGCGCTGAAGATAAAAGAGTTTCTAGAGTCTTCTAAAATGAAATTAGGTAAGAAGAAGTGAATTAGAAGACTGCGGTAAAACTACTAGGGCGAGAAACCCTACCCAGTAGAAGATTGACATAAAATCAATATAAATAATAATTTATAATATATTATATATATAATATATTATAATATATATTATATAATATATATATATATATATATATAAAAATATATATATATATATAAATAATATATAATAATATATATATATTATATATATATATATATATAAATTATATATAATAATATTATATAATATTATTATATATTATATTAATATATATTAATATTTATAATTAGATATATATGATAAATAGGTAGTATACTATTCACTACTCTGCTGCGCTTAAGATAAGTGTAGATGTAAGAGACGACATAACGGAAAATTACAGATATTAAATTGCACACAGACACCTACTTATCGATCTAGAGCACGGAGCTTCGTTTCAAGTTACGGACGAATTACAATGAGTCCGTCAATGCAGTATATGTTTGTGGGACTGCGATGTTAATCAACTCTTGAAGTAGTTGTGATATATGAAGTGAATTTATGGTACTATATCAAATTTTATGTGTAGTGAGTTGCTGCGTAAATATGTAGTGTAACGTGCTATTTAATATGTCCTTCACACGAGTAATAATACTAATACCGTTATATATGGCTAGTATATATTATGTAACCTTGACCATTATCATACTCAGTTATATTCTATATGATACGTATAGATATAGGCACGCGTAATTACCTATGTAGTACTCACCTACACTCTTCCTACATTGTTCCTACTGATAATAAATAGTGTTTGGTGCACGTATATACTAGCTCAGTGTATAGTATAGAGCGAACACTAGGATGTATAACTAGTACAATATGATCAGTACGTCTGTTACCGACAGTTGAGTTATTACCCTACCCGATCCCCTATCACCATATGAGTTTGCTCTCTCATCAGGCGTACTATTCGAGAGTGAGAAATGGAGATCCACCTTAGTCCCGGTGCATTGGGGTTATGACCAGCGTATACGTAAGACTTCTGCGATTTGACGAGTAGTGTTGTGAAGAGAGAAGAGTTAGCCCGACCCGTATAATATCGAATCACTATAAGAGCACTTGCAGCCATTGCCTATGGCGAGTATGATTTCAATCAGTTCATGTACTGTGTATATGTATCGAGTAGTATCTTATTACGGATAAGCCTATCACTATACTAATAACCATCACTTCACCCATAAGAGTGATCATATAGAGACTTAGGGTATATATACTCCGATAAATCGATACTTCGCCACTCCCATTGTTGACTATTTGCCGTGTATTTCGCTAATACGTGATATAAGGTCACAATTACCACCGATATATCCTGCCCTTCTCTAGCATAAAATATTGTACTATAGTTCTAATGAGAGTGAGTCAGTATAAACGTTAATGGTATAATCATTCAATAGCAGAATGCCCCTATAATGGTATTACAACGTCGACGCCACCAACTCGACGGGACGAGGTATCATCGAATGTAATGCCACCAGCGGGAATACAGTGGTAGTTGCTACAACTCAGATATTCGATACACTAACGCAAACTACGCAGGCCTGTTGATGAAGACTATGTACCTAGCGGTTAAGTCTTATATCGTCGAGCATTAAAATCTTCAGTGCTCAGTCGTCACACACACCACATGTATTGGGAAATGGAGATTACTCGTCAGAACAGACGTACCTTGGTGGCATGAAAGAAGAAGCACGACAGTACTACCAACGCTGTATTTTCGCTTGATCCAATATCGACATCGAGAAGAACACACTGAGTCGCGACACTCACGCACGCTGGTAGCTGACTAGTGGCGGTTCGCAATGAATAGGGGAGGCTAGCGTTTACGCCGAGTCAGAAGTACTGAGCCGATATTGATCCAGCTATTCCTGATTCACTAGACGGAAGAGGGGGGTGTCTGGTGGCTGCAGATCGACCGACGTTAGAGTATTTCTTGGGGGCATTGGAGAGTGTTGTGTAATATATAGGAAGGACTGATACCTAATATGAATATGAGATATTAGATAGCTGATGAGACCTAAGTCATCGCACGTGAGTAACGGAAGGTAGTGGAGCAAGCGGTGAATAAAAGTTGTCAGAACGAAATGTTAATAAGATCCTAGTTTGCGCGTTCGGCTTGCCTCACCCTATCCAAAAGCCGGTGAAGACCAGAAGCTCTCCTCCTCCCCTCTCTGATATCACGATTCAGTCTAACTAACTCGTACGTTGTTAACATATTACGAATGCAAGGACAATATGACGTCCGCGTTTGTATGAGATAGCAAGTATGCAACTGATAAAGATTGAGAATAATACAAGTCTCGCTGCGAGGTACCGAAACAGAGTCGACTCAGTCATAACTTGTATAGGCATCGACATATCTAAAGCCGTATTAGGATAGTGAGAGTCCTACATATTTGATCCTTGATTTTACCTGCCAATGGATATCATCGTTATGATATGTCAGACAGGATGAGATCGACAATAGTAATTATACCTCACTGTAAAGTATGATAGTGAATATTTAGAAGCTTTTCTTAGAAGTTATTACGGGAGATTGAATGTCATGTATAGTAATTAATAATATAATTAAGTGATAATGGTGATTTATTTAAATGAATAATTGAAATTTAACACTAAGATTAATGAGATCAGTTACCCCTAACCCTGGAAATTCTAATACCAAATTCAGCGAGTAATATAGAAATCGAAATAAGTATATTAAGAACGAATATTACAATTCTTTAAGAAAGTAAATACTTCCACAGGTATGATATCATAGTGAGTGAAGAAATGAAAAGGTCGATGTCAAGTGACTTTTTGTTTTTAGTGTAATATATGTTGAATTTTTAGTAGTGATTTAAAGATGTGGGTGACTAAATAGTTAAGTATTGAGCAATAGGATGGTATTGTCAGTGTGTTGCAGCGCTTGGGTTCGGGAAACTATTCAATGAATGTCTTTCATGAAAAAGCAGGGTCGTTCTTTACCCTTCTGATAAATCAAGAGGATAACCGTAATAAAAAATAATAAAACGTATAAGGTTCTTCACCTGAGTTTTAATAAACTCAATATAAATATTAAGAAATAAATAATATTAATATATTAATTAATAAAAATTTTATATTCATAAAAATTAAATTAATCCCTAATAAATATTATAATTAATAATGAAACTATAATAACAACAAATTTATTAATTAAAAGTAAATTATAATTAAAGGAGAAGATAAATAAAGCTATGGATCAACTTCAGATTAGAAAAAAATAAGGTGGATTTTTTTGTATATTTTATATTTCTTAGACGTATATGTAAATATATTCCCTAAGTCATAAACCTGTAAATGTGTAATTCAACGTGTCAGCGCAAACTGCACTAACGTCACCCACCGTTATCTAAGTCAATCACGCGCCGGCACCGCACCTCACTTAGTAACGTATAGAGTTTGCTGCATGGTAGATCTAAACCTTCAAATTAATACATACACCCATATATATAAGGGTGATACGATTTAAATCACTCGGCTCGTAGACGATAATACGGTTTACGTTGCCTAATATGAAGCACCCAAAGGGTAGGTAGTAAGGGTTCTCCATAAGTACCCCCATAAACCTGAGATATTGATCGTAATGAAGGCTGAAATATCTTTGGTATATCAACCCTAATTTCATATATAATATATATAATAGGTACCCAACAATAATAATAGGAAGAATAATAATAACCGTTACACCCCAAAGGTGAATGAAGGCGTCTCCTAGCCCCATATAACCTGAATAGAATATTTAAATAGAAGCTGTAATAACTTTAGTATATACTCCTTTCAATAATGATACTCCTACATCATAATATTAATAGTAAATAACCGTATACACCCCCATAAAGAGGGTGTGATCTCTCAGCCCCCCATAAATAACCTGAAATGATAGCGAATAATTAGAAGGTGAAAATTTTGAGATGACTATAAGGCTATAGAGGAGAATGAGAGTAAGTAGGACACTGGAAATCCGCGATTCGGATCTCTAAGGAGACATCCGCTCCTAATATGAGTTGCTGGCTTACCAAAGTGCAATAAGCGTTGAACTAAGTAAATATAGTTAGTAAATAGTTTAATGTATAATATAACTAATAATATTATAAATTTCTAAATTATATGGTAAATAATAGGTCAATAGATTACATAAGTAAATATGATCGAGCTTTGAAGTACCCCCGCGAGAAGTAAGTGTAATTCGACAGTCCCCGGTAATCTGACGTTATTGCCCCTCAAGGTGCAGCAATTACCAAGCGCGAAACCGTGTGCTATGAAGCGCCGTCCCGCTAAGCGCATTATAACCGAGCGTATGAATCCCACTGCGTGTTTTGATTAGGAAGGAACTTTGAACTCAACTTTGTTCAGTACTATTTCATATAGTACTATATATATATATATATATAATTTTTTATCTTAATACGATGAGCTATTATATGTTCAACTTAATAGTCATATTTATATACCACGTTTATTACTGGATATGGTTATTCTAGTTATTTTATATACTCGGAAGATAACTTAGCTACTTGCTTGTAGTGCTTTAATCAACAGTTTTTAATTTCTTTAATTACAAGATGTGGAATAGATAACGTTGAAATATATTTACGTTTTTACATTACCCGTGAAGAGTAACATTTTACAGGGGAAATCAGTAAGTATTCAGTTATAAATACAAATTCCTTACTCATATTCCATAACCATCTCTCTTTTCTAACTTTATCTTCCCTCTATGTTTATGGACATCTATTGATATAATTCGAGAGTGAGAATCATAAGATTTACATAAGTGTTGATCGAGAGAGTTCTCGCTATTTTTATATCTGAATAGAAATCATTTAGATACTGTAGTATTACATTAACCCTAATAAATCAGTAAAAATTCTATGATAAAAATCAAATATCTGTACGCGCTCCCTAAATCAACTCCTACCACCCATCCATATCACTTGTTCTAATTGATAATTCTATTTAATTAGTTTTCTTCTCAAGTCAATATGTTAATTATTATAAAATATTGTTTATGTTTTATAATACCCGTTAAATCAGTTAAATCAGTGTATAAATCTAGAAGTAATAATTCAATATCTTTAAGTCCCTTCTCCTAACCCCTTTCTTTTAACCACCCGGGATAATATTAAATCTATTATGAATCTTATTTATAATCTATTGATATCTATGAATCATTGATTCTATTAAAGTAAATTCAAGTCGTATTAAATTTACTAAATAAAAATTGTTATGCGTAATACATACCTCTAAAAAGCAGTTAAATAAATCAAGAAAATCTAAATCCATCATCCATAACGGTAGCGCCTCGGCCACCACCCGTACTCTCCATCTAATATAACTAATTGATCATAATTTAATAACTTTATATGATTCCAGTATTCAAGTCATATTTTCTTTAGTATAAATAAGTTCTTTGGATAAATTAGAGAAAGAAAACAATAGTTTTATTTTATAAAACTATGTATTTATAATTTATTTATAACTATCAATAATCATTGACATATTAAATTATTTAATAGCATCATATAATATATATTTACTATAAGTTAAATTAAAGAAACATTATTTTAAAAAACATATAAATGAGAATATAAATATACAGTATACACCTACATACTTAATAATATTAGATATACTGATGTTAGTTTATTACAGGAAAACATTTAATATAGTCTAAACATATAAACATTAATTAATATATTATTTTAAAAAGATATGTCCACAGAACCGAATCTATATCAAAACTAATAAATATAAAAATTGAAAGTAAATTAAACATTATAATACATTATATGGGCGAAGGCCTAACCAGTGCCGAATGTTTATTATCTAGTCTTCTGAGGTAGCCATACCTGTCCGATTGATGACGTGCATCGGAATAATTCCGAAGGTGATGACATAGTTGAGACTTAGAGACTTATATGACCAGAAGAGAAGTCTCGGTAGTAGCAAGATGTTCACAGGAGTCCAATGCATGAGAAGGTTCATATTATCAGTAGTCCCAGCCTAGAAACAGCCGTGAGATATGAAAACTCCTTTCTTATCCGTGGCGTGAAACTGCAACTATATAATATGTACTTCTTCATTCAATCTGCGAACTAAGATAGAAAGAGAGTTTCCTTTAGAGTTTCACCAATCTAGGAACGAATGCAAAGTGACAAGCAAATTGCTGAGAGTGTATCCAAATACAGCGACTAGGAGAGAACGAATGAACCCTAACCGTGCGAGAACGTTTGATTGTACATAATAATATATGTAATATTATATATAATTATAATATATATATTATATAAGGTATATAATATATGGAATTATTATAGTATATGAAATATATAATAATATAATATATATATATATATATATATTATAATATATATTAATATATATAAATATATATAATAATATAATTAAGTGATGTATCTGATGCCAAATTTGACATATAGGAAGGCTAAAAGTTGCATAGGGAGGATGAGGATGAGGATGCGAATGCGGATGCGGGTTACTTTTGAAGTTTAATTAAAATTATAATATATTATATATTTTATATATATATAATATTATTATTATATATAATAATATATATAATATAAATATATTATATTCATATATTTATATATATATATATATATATATTGATGTTTTTATATATATATATTTAAATATATATACCATATGTATATTATATTATATATATATATATAATTTTATAAATATATTATTATATATATTATATATATATATATATATATATATATTATAATATATGTATATATATACATATAAATACGGATAAAATGATAATACTGGTATACATATTTATAATAGAAAAAATGGGAATAATAGTATAATAGTACTCATTATATATATGAATGTATATAATTATAATTATTAATATTATATATATAATAATAACTCATAATACCTACCTAACTCAACGTTTAAAACGAGCGATAAAATAACATTCTTGTTATATAAAAACCTCACACGATTATCACGGGCAGAGCCCCATTTAAGGAGGGAAGAGGAAAGGGTCGTTGCGACAACTTCAGATAAGTTCAATCAACTAGAACAAAGTGCACAAAAAAACTCACGCCAGACGCAACGAAACCAATGAACCAATGAGCAAGACGAGGCTTTTAAAGTGATAGAATTTTAAGAGAGTTCAGCGAAGAGAGAAAAAACAGGGCAAATCTGATGAAGAGAGTAACTACACATCAGACAGAAGGTAAGCATCTATAGGTGACGAGAGAAAAGAAGCAAAGAGAGCATCGCAAACGAGACAAGCCGATGACGGGACAAACCACCAGTTGAAAGCAACTTATCGACACAAACAACATGCGCCGAACAGACCCCTTGGGCTAGTACACGAGCGAGCGCGGTCCAAGTAAGAACGAGGAGTATGGTGCTACCAGCAAGCCGGCAAGAAGTGATTCGAAAAATATAAAGCGCCATCCCTATGCGATTGCCGCAAACATAGAGGGATAAAAATAGAAATAATTAGAAGGTAGCCTATAGAAAAAGAAGATTAAGCACAACATTCGCAGCGCGATGAAAAGATTAGTAAGGTCAGTGAACTGTTGGAAAGGTTGTACCAGAAGACAGTTTAATAGCGTCATGATTTGCCCTTTGCACTCACCGCTATTACACAAAAGCCGTTAGGTGAAACCAGAGCCCGCCCCAATACAGACCCCCCTGATTTTCCGATGCAGTAACTCTATAAAACAAATGAGCGGATGAGGGCCTTAGTTATAGCTGAGTAAACAACTTGAAGAAAAGGAAAAAAAGTATTGACCTCAAGCCCTAAAACCGAGAACTCACCAGTTTTTTGAGCCCAAACCTATCAAAAGAACCGTTTGTGAGTGTAGTTTCAAAGACATTTATTTTGAGTTTATATTTTTAAGAGCCAGGAGAAATAGAGGATTTATAATTGTCAACAGGAGAACCGAAAAGAGAATACCGTCGAAGATATAGAGTGGGGAGGAAAAGTAAGAAGTTTCGTATAGAGAGGAGAAGAGGGTGTGATTGTAGATAAGTTTCGAGAGTTTTTAAGAATGAAGTATTCAACAGGATGTGAACGACACCAGACCCGAGAGATGTGTCTGATCCAGATCAGGCGAGACGAAATCAGACGGCTTATAAGACGGAATCATGCTAGACGTAAAAGGAGGAAGAATTAAGAAAGGTGAGATTAGATTGAATAAGGTCGAGTCATCGCAAGTATAGTAAGTAACAAGGGATTCGAAGAGCCCGTGAGGAAACTAAGTTGAATAAAATTTCCAGGTAAAGGGCGTCGCCAGGTTAGCTAGCGAAAGGGTTTATGAAAGGAAGAGTTTTAAGAACTACCACAAGAAAAATAAAATAAATAACTAATTAATAAAGTAACTAATAATTGTTGATAAATAATTATTGTTATAACAGAAATTAAATTAATTAAAAATAAATTAATAAGTAATAAATAAATAAATAATAAATAAGAATTAAATATAAATAATTAAAGGTAAAATTGCTAGCGCACCAATCATTAAACTACATCAATGGTAACTTTTTCGCACCGCACTGCACTTCGACGCTTCAATGTTCATCAAGCTTCACACCACACCGCACTGGACACTGGAATTGTGTACCGCACAGCACCGCACCAAAATGAACGCATCACACACCGCACCGCATCCGGTGCTTCGCCAACTCTACTCATGACAAAAGTCCTTTTAGATGAAATATAATTCTTTACGTTATTCACTGATAAATATTTGAAATATTGCATTTTCTCAAAGTTAAAGAGAGAGAGAGAGAGAGAGAGAGAGAGAGAGAGAGAGAGAGAGAGAGAGAGAGAGAGAGAGAGAGAGAGAGAGAGAGAGAGATAAGAAATTAAAAACAAAAATTTTTCTCTAGTTCAAAGAAATAATTTTAATTAATGGAATTTTTTCACAGATGAAAAATAGTCGCTACCGTAATTTAATGGAAGCGTTATGAGCTTTCGTGTTTGAAGAAGCATTTTGGTCCCTCCTTCAGATCCTATAGGTACCAATTACCTAAAGAAAATAGAGAAAACTTCCACTTCTTCAATAGGACGGACAATGCCCGTGAAGTTCCAAGCTTAAAAAAATCTTTAAAAAAAAGAAAAATTAAAAAAAAAAAAATTCTTGGATAACAAGCTTCTAAAAATTTTTTTGAAGGCAATTTAACATTATAGTAATAAGTTAATTATTAATTTAATATATTTATTAAACTATATGCAGTAGAAGCTTATAATTATAGTCTTCCAGTGTATATTTACAGTAAGTTTAAATTAAATATATATATATTTTATTTTAAAATACATTTTATTTGAAAATAAAATACTTATATTTGATTTAAACATATATATATAT
>JABUQX010040792.1:0-2500 GCA_015478945.1 Trachelipus rathkii
AGATTTGTTTTTTTATTTTGTTCTTTACGTTCGCGATCCAACATGTTTTTTGCAGATTGTATTTGGAGATTTTTAATTATATCTTCTTTTTTTTAATCATCTCTCCTCTCTCTCTTCACTCCTCTCATCCTCCTCGCTCTCGCTCTCTCAGTCTCCTAGATCTTCTCATCTTCTCTCTGCTCTTCTCTCGCTTCCAATCGATCTTGCTGCAGAACATTGTGTTCGCTGTTTTTAAAGTAGATTGTGAGACTCAGAAATAAGTTTGGACGGAGAAATTAGACGAGGAATTTTCCAAATATTGAATTAATTATATAATATTACTCCAGTCAAGAATAGTTCTGTTCTGCCTTTATCTAAACAAATAGTGAGTATTTCAAAAGTTTTATCTAAATCCTTTGATTATATATATTATATATAATATATAAGGTATAATATATATATATCCATATATATAAAAATCATAATATATATATATATATATATTATATATATATATAGTATATATATTATATATTATAATAATATAATATACTATACTAGTATATATATATATATATATACGGGTATATATATAATATATATATAAATATATATAATATAATATATATATATTATATAATATATATATATAATATATGATATATATATATCCACACATCCTGTACCACTTCTAAATGCACCTTGTTCTTCACCAATCAGTCCCGTAGACACTCGACGTATTCTTTCAACCAAAATACCAGCATATATCTTCTACAACACTCAATAAACGAATGTCTTATATAGTTCCACACAATTTCCCATAATCCCCCTTACCCTTATATAAGGGTACTATTACTGCTCTCCTCCATTCTCTCGGAACTATACCCTCCTCCATAAACGCTTTGTTACACAACTTCTAAATCCATTCATTCACCATCTCGTCTCCATTCTTGATCATTTCACCAGTAATTCCATCAATGCCTGCAGATTTACCATTCTTCAAATTTCTCACTCTACCCATTACCTCCTCCCCAAAATACCTATTTCTTCTTTCACAATCAAACCCACACACATTCACTATCACCTCTTCATTGCTGCCAATGTAATGTAGATTTTCGAAGTGTTCCCCTCCCCCACTCTATTCACATCCATTTCATCAGTTACGAAAACACAATCCTTATTCATTATTCTCTGCAGATTCTCCTTATTCTCTTTCTTAACTTTGCTCGCTTCCTTCAAAAAGAGCTTCCTATTCCCTTGTAAGTCTCCATTCATCCTCCTTACAAACTGTTCATTTACCTCATTTAAGCTCCTATGCATGCAACTTTTAGTCTTCAAATCCAAACGCCTTTCTTTTGAAACCTCAGCATTGGCTTTTAGTACATTCAAAAAATGCATCGTTTTTTTACTTTTAACCGCTTGCATCACTTCTTCATTCCACCACTCACTGTTACCACTCTTACTTCCTTTATCAACACAAAATTAAGCAAACTTTTCATTTCGATTCCATCTCTACCTACATCAACTTTAGGATACTTATGAATACTCTTTTGTTTGAAGAGAGTATTACACAATACCTCTCTGCTCACAGAAATCAATCTCCCTTTTACCAGTTTCATTTTCTTCTGTCACCCTAAAGCCACCTGTTATACCATCCTTTTTTTTTCACTGTCGAAGATTTTTTCAAATCTTGACCAAATTGTTTTTTTTCTTGTTGTTGTTGCGATGCATTGTGGCTTCGAACCCCCTTGTCTCAAAACGAGGGAGGGAAGGGAGATGTTAGATGCAATAAGCTAAAGAAATCCTTTCTCAATAACGACGGTAAGGGGGTTTGTTTATAAATTCTCTCACGTTCTACAGGACCGTCATCGCCTTCTCCACCAACATGACAGCGCCTTGGTTAATGGAAGGCCCTAAGGATTCCTTTTTCTCAAACTTAGTCGCATGTTGGTCTGCATTCTGATCACATTCGCTTCTCATTCGATGTACCTTTTTTTAGTTGCAAGTGTTTTAATTCTATGTCTTCAATCTTATTTGATTTGAAGCAGAGCCATAATAACATTTTTTAACTTTTTATTAATTAATTGCATTTGTGTATAATTCTAATTGCATCTTGATTACTGATCTCTAATGGTGCGTGTATATCTGAGAACTAGAGTGTGCTGAACTCAGGTAAGTACTTCAACCTTTGGTTTTTCACACGAGTTTAAATAATTGTATTTGTGAAGAAACAAGCACTCTCTAACTATCCTACTAGAGTAGCTTAGATGATACTTGAAACCTCTTCAGTCTCATCTATTGGAGATACATAAGAAAGACACTCTGCTATCCTGTCTTTTTAGCTTTTGATTGCTTTTCCCTATTATTTCTCCTTAAGGTATCTCAAGAATTTTCTGTATATTCTGGAGAGGGTTCCTCTGCTTTGTAAGTGGATTTAGTACACATATGTGCGTGCATGTTTCGTGTACGTCTGTATGTGTATTAACAATTCTTATTAGAAGATAAGGGAGGCGCTGGAGGC
>JABUQX010040792.1:17500-22500 GCA_015478945.1 Trachelipus rathkii
TATATGGAAAATCATTTAACAACCTTTTTTGTATGCACTATTTTTGTGAAGTGAGTCACGTTCAAGCTGACCCGCGAAATGCCTGCAATTTCGAGGAGGAAGGCAGTTAGGCTTTCAAGATACAAGAAGAGAAGTCGCATTGTGTGTCGGCTTGTTAAAAGGCCGGAAAATTTGTGTTTTGAATATAGAAAATTATGATGTTAACCTTCACCAATATTATTAATGACTGTGAACTGACCCATTGTGTTAACTGTTAATATTGATACCATTATTTACACCTGATTTAATTAGTCTTAGAAATAAAAATAAAAAGTAATTACCCCTTTTCATTATCACTGTATTAACTCATCAAAGAGTTATTACAAAGAATGGTGACATCCAGTGTGACATTGAACACCCATACCTAACTGATGTGAAGAGTGTCAAACAGTGAATTAATTCAAACAGTGCCTAATTAAGACAGTGAAGTGAAAACAAACGCAAAATCCTAATAAACAAAATTCTAATCAGTGAAAAAAAAGTGCCGATCAAAACACAAACACACACAAAAAACATACAAAATAAAATAAAACAGTTCAAATTCCCCGAAAAAGCAGTGAAATAAGAAACCCTATCACAATAGGCTTAAAAACTTTCCCCTAAACAAACAAAAAAAAAAAAAAAAAAAAAAAAAAGAAAAAAAAAAACCGTTAAGAATGCCGAGTCTAAAAAGAAAGTCGCTCAGAGTTCAAACGAAGAGGAAGCAACGTAGCTATTGTGACTCGGTCTCAATCATCAAGACCCCATCACACTCCCCAAGAAGAAGTCCCCCCGAGGGGTAAATGAAGAAGATGACGCATCACAATACGAAACAGACTCGGAAAATGAAACTCAAGAAGGGTATGAAGCAACAAACCTGGTGAAGAGTCATCCTTCCCCCAATCTCTTAGGGAGAAAAGGAAGAAAGAAGAATCTCCCGCTCAATGCCATTCCCCCCTTCAACGAATTCAATGCCTTAGAGTGGATTCGGCAAACGACAATAATCTTTAACCTTAATGAAATCATCGATCAAAGGGAGAGGGTAAGGCTTTTGGCATCAAAATTACCAAGCAAGATTACAAATTCGTTGAAACTTCCCCTAAAGGACGATTGTTATACTAAACTAGTCAAGGTAATAGAAAAACTTTATGCACCATCGCTAAGAACTCAGATAGAAGAAGTCTTTCAATCAGGCATGAGGGAGGGAGAGCTCCCATCCGATTATGCAGTTAGAATAAAAGAAATGCTTGGATTATCCACTTTCGATTCGATAACAGACAACGATGCAAAATTTATTAGAGAACTCTTTCTCTTACGATTGCCCAAGCAATTACAGATCTCCCTCATGACAACAGAGAAAAACCATGATTTTGAGGAATTAATTGAAATAGCCGACGACATTTTCAACAAATTTTTCTCCCAAAACGGTGCTCGCCAATCCCCCGCGGTGGGGGGAAACGAATGGCAATCTGTGAACGCCATGCGACCAGCAGAAGAAAAAGTCACCAATTCACTCAACAGAGAGACTTCAGTACAGGAGAGGGAGATAAGTCGACTGATAATCTCTCATGAAAAGTCGGCCGAAGAAATGAAGTCACTAGCCAAGAGCGTCATAGAGCTCGCGAAGACGCTGTGTCAGAATGCGAAGAACTCCCCCACCCCCAATAATGATCAAAATTCAAGAGGAAGGAATTTCAACCGATCAACTTATAACAACGTTGCTGCTGGCCCTAGTACAGAAGGCCTTTGTAGGTTTCATAGGAAATTTTTGCACCATTCATTTCGATGTGAGGGTCGATATTGTCCAATGTACACCTTGATATCGCAACCCCCGGCAACTCCTCCACCCCCACAACAGAACGTCAACATTTCAAAAAATGGAAGGGCTGGTCCGTGAGGCGACTCCCGGGCCAGATGGGGGTGAATATTGGGGGGAACGACGCTTTTGTGAGTAGAGACCTTTGTGATTGTTTACCCTGTAACTTTTGTATGAATAAATCAAATTTTGGGCGGGGAAATATTAATTTTAACTATAGTAGAAGACGTTATTATAACAATAATCATAATAACAGTAGAAATTATAGTCGTAATTATAATAATAGAAATTACAGTAACCATAGTATTGACGATTTTTATAATAATAATTGCTATGGTAACGAAAATATTAGTTGTAACAATAATAATTATAATAATAATGCACGTGTCGGTTATAATAATTTCTATAATAATAATGAGCATGCTAATCTTAATGGCCATAATAGTAATAGGTATTTTAGTAATAATTGTAATTATATTAATCGTGGGTATGATGGAAATGTTAATTATGTCAATAGATTTAAATGGAGTAGAAATATCACTTGTAAGGATGATCAAGGGCAGGGGGGGATTCCTAGTGATTCACCCCCTCCCCCACAGAAGTCGCTTGTCACTGAGTCAGTAGGAGTAGAGTCATCTTCAATTTTAAATTGTAACTCAACGCATGATGAGGTTAATAACAATAATAGCAATAATAATAATAATGATTGTAGAACTAGGAATGATAGTCGTAGTGATGGCAATAACGGTTTTGTAAATTCTTATAATTGTATTGAAAATAATAACGCTGTGACTTTTGAAAACAATAGCTTTGTGAATGAGTCGCTGCCTCCACCGACGGAGTCAACCTATCCCCCTACCCCAGTCACTGGGGAGGAGGCGGGAATGGAGGCGATTCTGACTTGTGAATCTATACTTATTGATAAAAATAATGATAAAAATGAATTTGTAATTAATGAAAGGGGCGAAATTCCCTTTCTGAAAATGAATTGTATTAGTTTTAGAGATGAAGGAGATTCTTTTCCTTCCGATAAGCATGAGGGATCATTAATTTTAAGAAATAATGCATGTGACTTATCTGATAATGCTGTGGTGGAAGTTTCTGGCAACTCAACTAAAATCGTTGCAGCTGTTAAAGAAGTAGTTTTTGATAAATTGTATTATATTTCGGACGCAACTAACAATGAGACTTATTTACTAGACTGTGGGAGTTGCCTCGACCTTTTAATTGCTACTGAATTGGATAAGGAGGAGGCCCCGATTGGGAGTGCCAGGGCCGCGAACGGAGGCTGTATCCATATTTATAAAAAAATAATGACTAAAGTTGACTTGGGGTTGGGCAGACCTTATGACTTGCATGCCTACGCTTCAGATATTAAATTCAATGTCTTAGGCATGCCTTTTCTCAAAAAACACGGGTTCATCATTGACTTTAGGTACCATTTTTTACTAGATACCAGCACTAGACGTAGTATTTCTCTTTGTAACGAAGCTTTTGATTTTTCCAAGCATGTTCGGAACTCTATCCTCCCACTAGCCGCTGTCTCTTTAAATATACCGCTTTGCGAATATGAATTAGTTAATGATTTAATTAGAAAGTACCAAGTTTTGTTCGTAAATCCTTATAAAGCACCTAATTTAGATTTAAAGAATGATCAACTCAAAAGATGGCGCTTTATTTGTACAAAGTACCGGAGAAAAGGGGGCGGGGCTTATTTTGACAGCTGTGAGAACAACTTCGTCGCTCAGTCACGACTTAATAGTAATGAAACTATAGGGGAGGGGGGAGGGGGGAGTAAGGATTGTACTGTTGGAAGGGGGGTTGAAGATTGCACTGTTGATGAGGGGGGAGGGGAGAGAGAAGAATGTCCTTTGAAGGAAGAAATTTTGTGCGAATTGGCGGCAAATTACCCTTACCATGTGGATGTCAGCGGCCCGCCGATACAACTGAGGAGTAGAACCATAGCTCCACATCTTTTTGAGAAAGCAAGAGAAGAAATCAATAAATTATTGGACGCGGGGGTCATTTCGCGGGGGAGAAGCAATTGGGGATTTCCAACTAGCTTTTTACCAAAGTCGGACGGAAGGGTTCGTCTAGTCGTTGATTTGAGGTTATTGAACCAAAGATCAACCTCTGACAATTTTACCCTACCCAAGATTAAGGATATTATATTGCAATTGCAACATTGCAAGTTATTAACAAGGCTAGACGTTCGGCAAGCTTACTATAACGTGCCAGTCAGCGAGGAAACAAAGAAATATTTCACTATTACTTGTCCTTTTGGTAACTACAGCTTTAACTATTTAATACAAGGACATAAGTGTTCTTCTAGTGCCTTCCAGCGCTTCATGTCAATCTTGCTTGGAGATTTAAGGAATGTTTTTGTTTATTTAGATGACATTTTAATTGCCAGTTCGACTCTTGAAGAACATGTTGCAATGTTGGAGAAAGTTTTAGAAGATTAAGATATATGAAAATTTATATGAATCCAAAAAAATGTGTACTAGCAGTCGGAGAAACAGATTTCTTAGGTTTCAACATTAGCGAGAAGGGCGTTAGGCCTAGCAAAGAAAAGATCAATGCAGTGGTGAATGTTGCAAAACCTACAACTATCAAACAGCTTAGAGCGTTTCTCGGTCTATATAACTTCTGCCGAATCAATATAGTAGGGGCGGCTCAATTGTTGCAACCCCTAACGAAAATGTTGAAAGGAAAACCCGCCTCCAATAAAAGGATTTCCTGGGAAGTAGAAGCCGAGCGAGCGTTTCTAGAAGCTAAAGCGGCAATGGTGAGTGCCACCCTATTGTCGTTCCCTGATGAACAAACTGAGTTACTATTATATACACGAAGGTTAGCGAGCTTACTATAGCCAGCGCACTTATGGGAGAAGAAAATAATCAGACAAAGATTTTCGCGCTTTACAGTACTATACTTTCTGAGGTGGAAGTGGCACTACCACAATTAGTTAAGGAATTATTATGCGTCAATAACAGCTTACAAAAATATGCTTACTTAATTGCCAATAAGAGAATCACTGTCTGTACTAGCAACAGTGGGTTAATCACAGCTTATATGAAAAAGAGTGCCGAAAAAATTCATAATATTCGAGAGGTAAATTTATTGAATGCCATTTCAAATTTTGACGTTGAGTTTAAATTGGTCTCGA
>JABUQX010040793.1:0-25000 GCA_015478945.1 Trachelipus rathkii
GTGTGAAGAGAGGTAATCGAAAGAATAATGAAAAGTCTTTGAGATGGTTTGGTCATGTGGAAGGATTGAATGATAGTCGTTGTTAAGCAGATGTGTAGTGGGTGAGTGTGTTGGGAACCTAAGACCGGCTGGGAGACAGAAGAAAAAGTGGGATTTGAGTCAGTATAGGAATGTCTGAAGGAGAGAAATGCGAGTTTGGCAAAGGCGAGAAGAAAGGTGCATAATAGGAGTAAATGGCGGAGTTTTGTGAGGGGGTAATGGGTTTGGCCGCACCTGTCCAGGGGATGAACCAATACACTTGACGATTGTACCATAATGAGGAAATTCGTCCGCTGTCCCGTGTAAGCCTCTAGAATGTGGATTTTCTGACTGCGACGAGTTCTTACTAATTAATGATACAGAGGGGGCGGTAAGGCTGGGCTTTCTTTTTGACTTTTGTCATATTCTCCTACTGCTTTTCTTTTCAGTGGATGTTCGCACCTTACCCCCAGTCTTGGGGAAAAAAAGGTAGATGAAGATAATATATATATATATATATATATATATATATATATATATATATAAAATAATATATATATATATATATATATATATAATATATATATAATATATATATATATATTTATTATATATATATATATATTATATTATATATATATATATATATTATATATATATATATTATATTATCTATTATTATATATATATATATAATATATATATATATATATTATTATATATAATATAATATATATATATATAATATATTATATATATATATCCCCCAGTCAGTCGCTCCCACTTGATAGCGGTTGGAGGGCTCTCTGGGATGCTGTTGGGCGGGATATACCGCCCGCCCTTCAGCGTCCTAGAGCGAAGAAGCGTTTTTTTTTTTTTTTTTCCCCTTTTTTTCTTTCCTTCATCACAGAGAGGTAAGATGAACGCCAATGACATCCTTCCTTACGGAAGGGGCATCTGGCGTCACTCCTGTGCTGAAAGTGGTGTGAGCGCATCACTTGTTCGTGAATTCGGCTACACACGACCTAGGCACCAAAAGGTTTGGGTCTTTTTTCCCTGACCCCCTGGAACATTTATATAAGAGACTCCCGGCGCTTAGCGCGGTCCTTCGGCACAAACACTCATAAGCTCGACAACCCATGAGGGGGGGGACCCCTTTTAATAAATGTACACATGTAACCTTACGAAGCCTCGGAGCCTAATGGATTTAAAGATTCCGAACCTGGACCGATAAATAGACTTTACTCTTTTGAATTGCGCTTCGAACATTGATGCCGTTCTCCCTCACTTCACTCTGGAAGGCCCTCCTGCCTTTCTCTCTGGCCGATCAGTCGCCTGGCACGCCCTTGACATCCCCAGGTGCCCAAACGATCAGGGCAATCCCGCAAAGGTTGCCCTCGTCACAGTCGTTCCTCATTCGTTCATCATATGCTGGCACCCCTCCAGGAATGCAGCAGATACATCATTCCCGATGTATCACATACTGCAATCCACTACCTCCAAAGTTCTTACTGAGCACAGAACCATTTTTTCTTAGTAATGCACTAGAACATTTTTTAGGCGTTGAAGACCCTCCAGTCACATTATGAGAAATGGGTTCAATTTCGTACAAGCTGCTACCCGAAATCAAAGTTCTATTCTGTCATCCTTAATGTCTTTCGCAGATATTCCTCTTATTTCTACTCCCGATGAAATAAGAAACACATCTAAAGGCACTATTTACTGTTATGAACAGAAAGACGAAAATACAGCTGTCATCCATGTAAAATCTTCAACAGAAAAGATTTTCCGTTACAACACGTTTAATAGATTTCCCCTGAGTCGGGACCACTGCCTGAATCAAACCAACATCCCCGTTTACTGCTGACGCTTTAATACCCCTTAGAATCCAACCTCACAAAGGAGGTTTAAAAAAAGGTTGTTAGAAGCCATAGTTGTTCGCACGTTCCGCTCCTACGACCCAGACTGGTTGCTTTAAAATGTCAACGGTTTGGTCATCCCCGGAAATACTGTAGGGGACAGGATGAAATATGCCCAGTCTGACGGAAATTAAATCTTACACTCTCAAAATACACCACACTGCAAAAACTGTTGAGGACCCCACAGTGCTTCTTCCTCTCAAATGCCCGTCTTACCTGTTTGAACAGGAGGTATTGGAGTGGAATTATGTACCATACACAAAATGAGCAGGAGAGATGCATACGCCACTGATGAAAAAATATCCTACAAGACGCCAAAGCGTCTAGCCCCAATCGCAGCTGCCACTACCATCAGAAGTGCTGACCACTTACACAAACTCATCAGCAGAACTCCTCCCCAAAATCCCAGCGAACTCAAGGCAGCGCTTACTGTATCCGTAGGGGTCTGCCTGTGTATTGCCCACGGCCAGCAACTCGCCTCCAAGGATTATAGACAAAAGCAGCGCCCTATCCAAAATCTCTGTCCAAAAGCCATTAAACAACCCTATCCCGAAGAACTAACCTTCACAAACCAGTCAAAGAAACTGTTATGCGATGGCTTCATCCAACACAAATTTGTGCAAAAAGCAATTCTTTGAAGATACAGACTGTCTCCATGTCGCTAATAAAATTCTCGCGAAACTTAAGGATCAAGTCTGACTCGTATGTCCCTTAATATCACGCCTCCACCGTCTCAATTTCGTGAAAAAGATGGTCCCAAAACGCAAAGAAAAAATAATCGCCAAGCTAAAGATTATTCGTTAAAATACAAAGCGTCCGAATTTCTAACAAAAACCACACTAACCGCCAGGCGTAAAAAATGTACGCTCAGAAGAGACCTCTTCCATAAGTCTCTCAAGGAGACAAAAGAAACGAACTTATAGATTGTACCCAAACATCGCAGCTATCGGACAGCCCACCAATCAACCCTCTAAAGTTTGCAGGATAATTCTAGCTCTTCTGAGTCTTCCTATAATTCTTTTCTGGATTTTCCCATCTCAGTGATACCAAAGGGACATTCCTCCTTAACAGATGAAATGGAACAACAGCTCCCAAATGGGGCTGATGTATATACTTCCTGCGTTCCGAGAAAGGCGAATGGAAGACTTCACGCAAAACGCCGCAAAGCGCTCTAAGCTGCTCTGGTTCTATGGAGGCAATGAAGAGTGGCCCAAGAGGTCATTACTATCGACTTATTATTTATCGTCCAAAATTCTCGGGTCGCAGATATGACTCACTCCCCGGACGCGAATGTACGCTAAGTCAAAAGGCTGCGAGTAGTGAGCGGTTGTCATATTCCGGTCATTATCCTATATTGGAACAGCTTTGATGCGCGAGCCGCCCCAAACCAACTTTTACATCTAAAAAAAAGATGACACCTGTTCACCGGAATGCTATCTTTCCTTTTCCCATATTCCATGATCAAGCAACTTCACCACAATCACTTTAACATGTCTCTGATCTAAATGTACTTGGCAGATACTATGTCTGTCGCTCCACTTCATATAAACATGTGAGCATTTGTGACATTCACATCTCACTTTCTATTGACCAAGACTCATGACCCCACATAACAATAATTTATTCGGCCAAATAAACTTTGAGTTGAGAAACGCCACCTTATAAAATCGCATCATGGCGAAATCCCCCCCACCAGATAAAACTTTCAAAAAGCAGTCTGGTGCATGACTATTCCTTTCACCACCATGAATTTGTTGGTTTCCTCCTCGTCGTGATCCCACGTCTCCAGCTTTCCTTCTTGCGCTCTCTTCCGTTCTGAACTGCACCTCCATTATTACCCTAGTCAATAGAGACAATGTCTCAAAAGATCATCATCATAAATTTACAACAAATACAGCATGGCACCTTCCTATCACGTGGAACTCATGTCGTTTGTATCACTATTACTAAATTTAGATAGGAACTTTGCTTCAACATAAAAAAACATTTGCACCACACCTAAAGTAGTATACAGTGTGTGACAAGAACTTACGAAGTCTTGCTATGTCAATACGGAGTGACTTCATTTCAACCAGATCCGGAATTTATGAACGGAGGTCGCCGACATATTCCTTTTATTAAGAAACGAGGTTGTGAAGAACTGATAGGCGAGGTGCGGAATCTCATTGCGTAATAAATCTGCTCTCTACTCTACTCCCGATTCCTCTTCATTAATAATCTTCACTGCAGTGAGACAGCACTGAATTCATCATATGTCCAGCCGACCCTTACATATCGCGTCAACTTCTATGGTCTCTAGGGCTCGACAGCTCAGCTGAATATTACTAAGGTCGACTTAGCTGATTCTACTTATAAATAACTCCCTTCTCTCAGATTAATATCAATTAATGACGACTCTTAATCTACACGCCACCCCTTATGGGCCGACTCTGCTCATCTCTCACGTCTAAAGTCCATTATACTGCCTAGATGTTCCTTAACCCTTCTTTCCTTCCCTGAATGCCTTAATACAGGACTCCGCTAACATATAGGAAGTGGTTGAGATAGCACCTACACTTCCTGTAGGGTGATTAATTTTCCCTTTTTTCCCATTTCGCCTTATGGCTTCGTCTTTTACAACCTTGTCTCGCTTTTGTTTAATTTGATAATCGACCGCAGTGAAACTTACATTACCTTTCGAATAGCCTCTATAAAATGAGCCCCTTACAGTGTTCCTACCCATGATTAAACCTAACTCTCGAGCTGGGCGGTTTATCCGAAACCGTAGTCGGAGTGGGCCTTCTCCATTTCTATCAAAGCATTTGAGGGTTGCATCACACTTTTCTTTCTTTCATTTCATTTTATCTCTCTTGGTTTTCGAACTGTCATTGATTGAATTTTGTTCCTTTATTCGACTTTTCCAGAATAGTCGTTACATTTCGGCAGCTTGAACGCTTTGCATTCTCGCAATCTTTGCCGCAGTGCAGTCGGTCGGCCAACCCCCTATTGGTGGTCCCAAGGTGCGCACAAGCTAAACCGTCAAGTAGATAAGAAGAAACTACATGGCAAATTCACAAACAAGGCCTCGAACTCACCCAAATCATCACTTTTTAAATGACTAGCTTCTTGCAAGATCTTCGGCCGATTAATCGCAAACACGTACATAATTACTTTTTCAGAACTTACAATTTCTCGACTATTGACCTTCCACAATTCCCAATAACTTAGATGTGGTAAAAGTTACACAGTAAAAATATTCTTACTGTACCGATTCTCCACAACTCACACTCCACAGCTACTTCCGTTTACTGCGGCCCTGTAATATATAACTAACTGACACGATCTCCGCTCCTGCTGCTGTTTTTCGGCACGATTGCATAATAGAGATTCACTAAGATTATTTCACGCCTAGCTAACACTATGAGTTATCTTATCAGCTTCCTGTGAAGACTCATTTCACAAAAATTATGATAACTAACAACTAAACACTGACAGACTTATATTTAACTAAGCTAACGAATAAGAGGGTAAAATGATCATATACCTAACTAACCCGACCTTTTTACACTTGCAGATAGTATCATAAACTAGTAATGGACCGAATATAGCAAAACAGCCTCAGTTTGCTCACTTGGAGTCCAGACATTAGTATTTCGTAAATATCATTCGGCTCTCGATCACTATATACATCTCCATTCGGCATCAAAGCATTTTATTTGCTGGATCTATATATATACTAGAAAGAATCTGGATATCGGAATTCCTGAACTTTTCCATTCATATTATGGTAACTAGTCAGCTTTTGTATTCAACTATCCCAAACTCATGGTAAAATAAGTAATCAGAAGCTGGCGGATATTACCAAGACCCAATTTTCACTGACCTGCACATATCCTATATAATTTAGACATGGTAGAAAAAGGTTTTCAGGCCACTTTCTCCCTGTTATTCTGGAAGAGTAACGTCAAGTCTTATTAATTCAACTTCACCAGTTTGGCTTTCGCAATAAATCTGTATTTCGACGCGTGAACTCCTTGTTTATATAATATCAAGATCATGACTAATCCGAAGAGAAGCCTTCTCAACTGGTGGTAATGGTTTCTATGGTCGTTCAATTTTATGAACCTTGAAAATAGACTTACGACTACAACTGTGGAGAGAATCTAAGGATTTCTCCTACTAATACTCATCCATTCGCTCGTTTCCGCGACACTCCCTCTTTTCATATAAACTGCTCATTTGTCAAACGTCGTACTCCAGGTATTCCGGTTCTCTTCTACATTCTGTTCACGCCATTTTCACTTCTGGAGGAAATGACAAGATTATCCAAAGAACTGGGAGTTAGTTTATATAATAGTGATTATCTACTATATATTTGCTACTAACGCATTATTAGTGGACATTTATCTTACTAAAATCCAACGACGAAGTCTTAATTTATTTACTCTCTATGAAATTTGTTATCACCTTTCACTGCGCTATATAATAATAATTCCGGTGACAATGCTGCCTATCTATATTCTCGACGGAAAACTATCACTAGTCTAATTGAAATAAATTAATTCACAATGGGATAAAACTCCTATAGCTATATCATTTTCTTTCACCACCATCCAAATAACCTCTCAAGACAGTGACATAATTAATTAAGAATAAAACGGAAGGTGCGGAAGAAACTTGCCTACCTTTCATGCGTCCAGCCAGACCTGAGACCTTTATATGGCTTTTCGAGCTCTCATTCCTGTAAAGTCACAGGTAGCAATACTTTCGAGGTTAGCTCATCCTAGATCCGAACACCACTTTTTATCCACATATGAGCCTGCTAACGCATATGGTCTCATACACCTATGAAACAACTATGTCATCGAGGGTCTCTTTTGAGCACCCTGTTTTTTATTATTATTGCCTCATAAATCCTTGAGGTTGACCTGATACGCAAATCCCTTTTAATTATCAATTCTTTATACATTAAAGCCCTATTGATTCGAAATCGAAACTGCGATTTACATGGCTGTGCAATATTATATAGGTTATTACTAGACGTATTACTTCAAAAACACTATTCACCCTGTTTTACAGAATACTCACCATCACAAAACGTAAGTAACTGATCCATATCTACCACTGGATAAGCAATTTCGATAATTGTCATCAACACCAAGTGTGAAGCAATTGATAAGTTATGAATCCAAATGTGATTAACGCAATCAATCTCTATTTCATCGAAGTAGATATACATATCATGTTAGTATCAAGTATATCCTACGTTTTTAAAAAATACCCAATCCTGTACGCTACTGAGATCAAGGCCGATATCTGCAGTAGGAGTCACGCCAATAGATGCTTAATTCTGCACTATTATGCAAGGAGATAGGGAACTGTTCAATATAGCATCCTTAGAAAGAAAGCATTTCCTCTAATCAATTCCCTTTTTCAGAAAGGTGGCTGCACTTTTTCTCTACTCCTTAACCAGAAGGGATCACACACCTTGGCTAATCGCTCAAACTCCTTGCCTAACACCATTTGCTTGAGACAATTCTGACATCATCTCTACCAAAAATTAGTCCTATATGCCTTTACTGACCTTGGTAAATAGCGATCCCATTCCTTATTTGTCAGCTACACATAAAATTTACTCTCTATTGTGATTGACTACGAGTCTGCATTAACACAACAGGGGAGAGTGTGGGCGCATCTGCTAAGTCTTTTCTCGACCGCAACCTCTTCCCATACCTCTTATCTCCTTTTTATTTGCATTATGGTCAATTTTATTTACAGCAGAATTCAACGAGCTATACGATATGATTGTGCCTCTTTCCTCGAGTCTAAATGCTTGTGAACCAAGTATCCACTTCCCTCTCGTTAAGTGTAGTCTGTTTATTCAGTAGCTCGGCTTGAAGGCGCAATACAACCGCAATTAAAACTGCCTTATTTCTTAAATAACCGCAATGGTTGATCATTGCTGTGCGAATCACCATTTTTCTTCGAGACTAGCTCACACTCCACCCGTAAGAAACCAAAATGGTATTCCTATATATCGTTGAACTACCTCATGTTATGGGTTAACTGTCCACATGAATATACCGTAGACAAGAAGAGACGCGATTACATGGCCGCCTCTTACTCTCAGGGAGTTGTTACGCAGGATACTATCCAGATGGACATTCGTATCAGTGCCAGCCTTCCCCATCCAACATGATGTGGACTAGGTCTCTTGCTCATTCTCTTCTTCGACGTTGGCTTTAAACGATCTGGGGTCGATGGCTAAGAGATGGCTGGTACTGAAGTATGGAGCGGGAAGGGATATACCTAGAAAAAAGAGCCGATACATCGGTGATGCCTTTGGTTTCCTTCTCCTCACACAGAAGAAGGAGCGCTTTATCAGTGAAGTGTCGCATACTCTTTGGTTCCGCTCTGAACTCCCTATAATGGTGGCGACATACTAATGAGTCTAGCCGTCACCTAGTTCCTCTACCTACCTGATTCATCGAGGATCCTCTGACGTCCATTTGCAAAACTTTTGCCGTCGCCACATGCCGTGACCGGCTAATCTGTAATTGCATAAATCTTCATTGATTGTTTTCTCCCCATCTTGGACCCCTTACTTCGATGTCGCATCTGTTCCCTACTTTAGCGGTCACTTAGCCACTTCTAAAAATTAATGCGCGATATCGTATCTGCAGAAATCTTACCCACTTCAACAGTATTTACTCCTATTTTTCTTCGTATCTTCAATGAAGTGTATTATATAGTATCTGTGTGATAACATTTGATTATTGTAGTCCTTATAATATTCTTGACTATTACACTTAAGATGGCGAGAGGAGAATATATAGTTTTATTTTTCGGTGTTCGTTATTTATTTCTGACTGACCTGGGAATATAGTTGCATTTGCACGAATTTCTCTCACAAACCCTCTTTCCAGTCTTTGTTATCTATATTCGCATAGAGTTTTTGTACATTCCAGCTAAGTGTTGGCGCCTCTTTAGGTGCTTCTTTTCGTGAGCCCGTGCGGTCCGCCGTGGAGTTATGTTTTCGGTCGCTTAACCACTTTTTGAGACTTCTGACGTACCGGCTATACAAAAAATACCTTCATTTCATGGAGTCCAGTTATCTCGATCCCTGGCATCAGTCGATACTATTTTCGTATAACACTTTTTAATTACCTCATCCAATCCACTGTATACCGGTATAAGTATATCACTGTATGACGTACCTTAAGTAATAGTTATCCTTGTTTTTTACTATATCTATTCGTATTAGGTTCACGTCTTTCATATATTATTATTATATAATATTATATTACTTACGTGGTCATCACTTGTTTATTCCTATTACCTATGTATTATACATGATTATAGGCACTCTAACGCTTACGATCGACATAATAGGACTATTTCACTATTTAGTTTGAGTTACGGTAAAGTAATCAACTTTACTCTTATTAGGAAGTATCTTTTGAGTATAGTCACTTCTGATGTGTCTAAATACTATTATGCCCCAACGTGTACTGGTAACTTAGTGAACAGCGATGTAATATCAAATTGTAGGTTCTTCTTCCCTATCAGAAGATCGTTTGAACTCATCCAAAGATCCTACAGTCGCCTTCACAGCTGCTGTGAAACCGGGCCCATTTTTCTAATACATAGCCAGAGACAGATGTGGTAACCTTGAGAGTTAATAACAATACTGTAATGTAATATAAAACATATAATCCAACGAGTCATGATGAACAACATTTAGTTTGTGACTTGTCTTCGGTTTAAGTCGACTTATTTATTTTGCAAAAGAAAGTCTCTTTGAGCCGATCCGATTTTGTGAACTAAATAACTCATTGGTGATTCAAAAATTTAAACATTGAGCATTCCCCATTTGCTTGAATATATAATAATCACTTTTGAGAAATGAAGGTAATTACACATAGAGGTCACACACCCGTGATAAGAATACAAAATAATACACTTTGAGCGAAGACCTTTCATCTGTCGGTTGCGCATTCACAAGCCCACTCTCATCGCCTCCCGTCTCTTCTGAGTTCCTTTGTCGTCGCAGAGTGAAATCTCACTGGCGGCTGAGTATCAGTGCCGTGGCGCCTTAGTCCCAATTTTCACAGGATCATTTTCTCTTTAACGTCTCTCAATAGACCTCTTTAGCGCGATTTCCTGGATCGTAATTTCTTTTCTTGTGTAATTATTTCTTTAAAGCGGTCTTTAACTACCTGCACTTTGGTGTAAGTTTGGTCTCCGTTATTTTCCAGGCAAACAGAATGTTGACTTCTGTCCCATTAAGGATAATTTTGTTTACAGAGTAGTTATTATTTTTTTGCTGGTGCAGGTGGGTTAGTACGCATTCTCTTGGCTGGGCGATATGTCCCTAAGTTTTTTAACTCGGCATTTTTTCTTCGGGGTAGATGTTTTTTATTAATTTTTTTTCTACGTGACACTGCATCTATGATTCGTACGGGAGTCTTATTAGGTGTTTGATGTTTTTTTTCGATTTGTGACTTTCGGTTTTCAGGACTACTTTTCCTTCTCAATTCGAATCTATAATTCTTTATTTATATTCCTTTTTCACGCTGACACTTTAAAAGATATATGGGTATACCCAGTGCTGCTGCCACTTTCCATAGTATATACTTTCATATACCACTACTCACCTCATCCACTTGTATTTTGTGAATAGCCGTGGTTTTGCGATTTATATCGAGTATTAAAAGTTGTTGGGTATGTTGTTGTCCAGTTTGTGGGTGTTTTGTTTCATACTTTTTTATTATGTTAATGAATTTGTTGGTTGATTAGTGGTTTAGTAATGTTGAGTGTGTAGTGTCCTAAAATAGTATTCGCTTTTTAGATTTATAAGTGTTAAATGATTTATGCAAAAGGTTTTTCTATGAGTTTTCCTTTTGGTTGTGTTTTGAGATTGTGTAATTAGAGGGCTGCAATGCTAGACAAAATACATTTCTGATATGCAACATACAACTATCACTCCCCTTCCCCACATTCATATTAAATCTAATAATATTATGGTCACTAAGTCCTAAGTGTTTTTTTCAATTCCAAGACAATTTCTACCTACAAAAACAAGGACTCAGCATGGGTTCCCCCCTGTCCCTACACTTTAGCAATATATATATATATATATATATATAATAATATATAGTTATTATATATTATATTATTATATATATATATATATGGAGTATATATATAATATTATATATATATACCCGTTTTCTTATTACTTATCCTTTCTCCTCAGTACTTCTCCTTTCACTTAATTATTTTCTTTAAGTAAAAATATTTTATTCTGATAAATAAGAATTTTATTTAATCATATCATCTACACTAACATTATGTTTCATTGTTAGCTTAGGTCCTTAGCGAGTTACAATTAAGTTATTCAAGACTGGAGTACTTAAACGGCACTACCGCCCTAACAATCTATCTAAATAGCATATCTTTTGGTAAATTAAACGCAGAGCTGTTAATCTGCAGGAGTTCAAATGCAGCAAACCTAACGTTGCCGGTATATATATTACAAAATGCATTAACATCTCTTATCACAAAGCCTCCTGATCTTGCACCACTTTAATGCATATATTCGCTATGTTTGACAACGTATTGTAGGAAAAATTGTGTGTGCTCTTGTTTAATTTCTCGTTAAGCTTAACTTCGAGTTTTCGTCTTCAGCTCCCTCTCTTTGCCTAAAAGTCAATACATGTTATGTAGGTTAATCCTTTGCTCCTCATGGATTCTTTCTATTATACCTCATCACACAGTACCGTACATCTCTAAGTACAAAACATTCTAAGCTCAACAGCAATTTGAGAAATACACTCAGAGCAAACACGTCCCACTTATACATACACACTATGAGAGAAGCGTAACAAAACGTGACTAAGACTCAATTCATTAGAGCTTTGCACAAAGATACAGATTAATTTATGATGGCAAAAACCTCTTTGCAATGGGCTCTACATAGTTTAACTTCTCGGTAAGCACAGTAAACCCCAAGCAAATGGACCTTCAAATAATCACGATACACAACCTTTGTTGATTTTCATCATCACCGCTCATCTTAAGTCATAAACCAAACTACGAAATTCCCGTCTGGCATCCACTTTAAGTAACCATTAAACTTCTCGGTGAGACCTTGGCTCATGGGGTGGTAGATACTAGAGAACTTTTGCTTTATATTTAGCATCTTTGTTACGTCTCTCATCAAATCTGATGTAAATTGACGTCCATTATCACTGAGTATCTCCTTTGGGACCCCCAGCCTCATAAAAATGGATACCAGGCTTTCCGTCACCTTCTGCGCGGTGATGCTCTTAAGAGGTACTGCCTCAGGATAGCGCGTGGCGGCATCGACAAGGGTTAGGACATATTGATGCCCTTCAGAAGATGGAGGTGAAATCGGCCCTATTAAGTCGATAATTACTCGCTGAAACGGCAGCCACCTACTACTCTCTATCTATAGCACACAGAGGCTGGTGCGAATTATGACGCAGCGCGAGTGAAATGTAGTAAACATACACCATCACATCCTTAGTTTAACACCACTTTTAAAACAAATTTTGAGCAGACTACGTTCTCATATTGCGCATTTAAATAATACAATCAAAGCTGCAGTACAAAAGACTGATAAAGATTAACTACTTACATTCTTAACACAGCTACCTTAGAAATTTATCTACCTGGTAAATATGTCAAAATCGGATCCCACACAACACCTACTGTACATTCGCTAGTTCGAATCAAAAACATTTTATCCAAACCCACAATTTGTCACAGATAATCTTATCTTACCTACCACAAACACTCCTCACACCTAGAAATACACTTATGTCGCCTACCGCAATTCGAAAACCATATATCTCTGTGTGCGCATATCGCTCCCAACTCTTCACTCCAACCACGTTCCAACGTCACTATACACCATAGCCTGCACCATTGCTCTAAACTATCTCTGAGCGATGGGTGTAGAACATCTAATCGAATTGTCAAGACAGATATAATAACACCCTTTGCGAGTTCCACACACCACTGACACATAACCGACTCCGAGAACAAACAAACACCTACATTCAGTTCTAATTTATCACTAAAGATATCCCATCATAATATTAAATATCTATCAACCTCTTTCAACATACATACATCAACGAACCCTATGCACGCAATCTAATAATCACTACTCGACCAAACCCAGAAGAAAGAGAAACTCATTAGAGACTCTCGTCATATAAGTCTTAAATCATTTTTAATCGAGAGAACTATGATAGAAATTTCTAAAGGCGCATATTTAAGACACTTCACAACTCAATCAACTAAAACCAACATACCAACATTCAGTAACAATAAAAAAGTATGAAACAAAACACCCACAAACTACCAACAACATACCCAACAACTTTAATACTCGTATCGCAAACCCTTAAATAAAGTATGAGTATAGTGTATATGAAAGTATACATGAAAGGATGATCATATATGAAAGTGTGTGTATAATAAGTATAATTGAAGAAATAGTAAGTATCAAACAACACCTTGCTTACAATCATAAATATTCACAAAAATTATAAAAAATCTGATTACTAGCTTCGCACCAAAATCTAACCTCAAGAAAATAATACTACTCTAAAAATATCCCAAGAACAAAATTCCCAATACAACCAACTACAAGTATAATCTCTAGAAAAAAGAAGAAAGAATTCCAATTCCAGTCGTAAAAAAGAAACGTGAATACCAAGACAACTGAAGAGGTTCCTGAATGGAACGAAAGTCTCTTGTCAATTATTTTTTTATTTCATCGTCTTATGTTAAATTTCCAAAATGTTTAAATACAGTGACTTTTACTTGAATAAATGTGTTTTAATTTCCGAAAATAATGATGCATAGATGGAGATAGCTTGGGACAGTGCGTGTTTAGTATGCCAGGGCTATGCCCATATCGAGGGGGAGTGGGAAAGGGGTGGGGTTTTTCCCCGATCATTTACTGAAGTTTCCAAACCTCTCCATCGGTGAGCTACTTCCACTTCCACCCACGGCTCTAATCTTTCTCCCTAATCGAACTTTGTGGGTGTAGGTGCTGTGTACCTCTCTGTGTATCACCATCTTCAACGTACTATCTGGTTCCTTAATACCTAAGTTACACTATTTAACACACTTGATGTCCCCTGGACCATCCGGTACTCCTGTATTCCTCAACATTCACTAAGTGGTGTTTAGGGATACACTTACTTCTCCGCTTAAATCTGTCATCAGGATGAACTTTGGGACTTCGCTACCATACACAATGGTGCTTCAGTGGTTGGTCCCGACATCTTTTTGAATGAGTCCAAAGATTTGGTATGACGTTCTCTCCAAAAATCTCATTTCTCCAGACCGCATTCCATAATATGATTAGTCAGTAGATCTTCTGTGAATCTCCTCAGCATGCTGCGATTGGGGAATAGCAATCCTTTCGAATTTGCCGTCCCTCTTTCAGATGAGGACCTGACACACAGTCCGTCTCCCAGCGAGGTTTGCGATACGGGAATGCACCCTTTGACATTCCTATGACTAAATCATAAACACTTCCGGCAGCACTGTTGCGGTGTCCTACCACTAGTATGGGGTATCCACATCAATAGTCGCGAGTGGAGCCTCTTTCACCGTTCCGTCCAACAACCTCATTGTCATGTTACCATCAACATTCCTTAGGTACGTACTTTTCTCGTACGACCACGAAACTACAACCAGTATCTCGGAGTATCTTAACTCGATATCCATTCACCGTCCCATAAGTTATAGGTAGATGGCGTGACAAATTGTCATCTTCCACCTTCATTGTTTCAGTAAGGAGATTCGGCTCTTCTTCTGATCCATGCAGGACTTTATCGCCGCTCTCTAAAACTCCGGACGCTGCCGTGTTTTTCCCTTCCTCCTTCTGTTTACTGAAATTGTTCTGTCCTCTACCACTGCTGTTGAAATACGGAGGGGCTCTACAATCTCTAGCGAGATGCCCGCTCCTCGAACACTTGTAGCAAGTGACCACAGCCCTGGGCTCACTGCTACTGCGACGATGGTTTTGTCCGTCGCTATTTCCGCTACTGCTCTTATCTTTATTGCTATTTGGTCGTGATGCGCGTTGGTCATTACTTCTATGGCTATCATTCTTGAAATAACCAATGCCTCTCGATCTAAAATTATTGCTATTATTGTGACTATTTTTATCAGAGTGATTATGATTCCGTGCGTGACTAGATACAAACTTTAAATGATGAGCTTCCATGTAACCTTCTGAACTGACAATGATTTCTTCTGGTACTTTCTTTTTTGTCTCCCTCAAATATGTTGCAAGTTCTTTAGGGACTGTGTTAAGGTACTTGTCAACTGAGAAAAATTCTATTAAATCATCAGGAGTCATCTTTACATTAGCCGCGGCAATCCATTTTCTTAGGGCCTCAATAATCTTTTGAAGGTACACCCTGGGGTTATCATCCTCAGTAGGACTCATACTTTTGTATCTGGTACCATATCCACTTTCCGTTAGATCGTACCTTATCAACAGGGCTCTCTTCAAGTTATCATAATTTTTCAACTCTTCCACAGTCAGATTGTTGAAAACATTGACCGCTTTGCTAGTAAGGAATGACCCTAAAACTAACGCTTGTTTCTCCTTGGGGATGTCATTCGCCTCGGCTTGTTTTTCAAACATTAATAAGTACTCTTCAATGTCGTTCACCTTTTCATCGAAGAATGGAAGCTTTAATTTCGGGTACTTGTTTGCGTAGGAAGTGCTATGGCTATTCTGAGAACTTTGAGAAGCTATTGTTGCGTCATGCTGACGTTGTCTATCATCAGCGTCTAACTTCATCTGTAACATTCTCTCCTCTGCTTCTCTTGCATCTTTCTCTGCCTCTAATTTTACTCTTCGTTCTTCTGCTTCGATTTTGGCTTTCTCTACTCCAGCTTCAGCCTCAAGCTTAGCTTTCTCCCTTTCATCTTCAAGCTTAGCTTGCTCCCTTTCATCTTCAAGCTTAGCTTTCTCCCTTTCAGCTTCAAACGCTAACTTTTTCTCCTCCAAAGCAGCAGCTATCTTCTGTTGTTCAATGTCTGCTTCCTTAGCTAACTTCTGTTAGTTCAAATGTCTGCTTCCTTAGCTAACTTCTGCTGCTCGAGCGCAGCTTCTTGAGCTAATCTCTCTTTTAATGCTACAGCAACTTCCTTACCCGACAGACCTAATGACTTACACATCTCCACAAATTCAGTGTTAGAAGCCATTATTATAATATTCTTTCTAAGAATAATTCTAAAACATAAACTGTCTGTCAAAAAGGTCACTTCTTCTAGACCGCACGGAATCATCAATCACTTTTTGTAACAAAATTTCGAAATTTGTCTTCATTGATACATGCATGAAAACAAATTATTTCAACCAAAATTACAAGATGCTATATATATATATTAGTATATATATTATATATATATATATATATAAATATATATATATCATATATATATATGTATATTATATATATATATATATATATATATATATATATATATATATATATATATACTATATATCTGTATAAATATATATATATGTTTTAAATAATATTTATATACCTCCTTGATATATATATGACACATACTTTATAGATAGATAAAATTGACTTCTATATAGTATATATTATATATATATAGTATATATAGTCATAATTATACACGCTTTAATAATTCGCTATGTAAAATTTGCCAAAACTGGTTGAAACTAGTATTTTCGATCCAAAGACCCAAAGCAAGTGAAGTCAATTTCGAAATCAACTATTTTTCGCTTACACCACAACTTTTGTAAATTTTACTTCCTATCTAACGAATATCAATATATATATATATATAATATATATATTATATATAATATATATATATATATATATTATAATATAATCTATAATATAGTAATATATTATATATATTATATATAGTATAATATTATATTTGAATATATATAGTATATCATTTTATAAAAACATTAAATATAAAGTATTAAAATTATACCAGCGTTATCTTGTTTCCGGTCTATAAGTATTATTCTACTAGCTAAGTACTATTTAAACAATACGCATAAAATCAAATATATGCTAACTTCAATAAAACGAATAGTACAATGAACTATATTGACAGTTAACATGCAATATTAACATATATCCCAGATGTTAATATTGATGACAATACTTAAACAATAACTTTAGCACAGGTTTTAGCAAAAACAATTACGAACAAATAACTCTGTGCTTCAATACTCAGCAAAAATATCAAAAATGAGTTCACAACACAGTAGAGCAATTCAGTGACAACGAATACAGACTGATTGGTTACAAAATAAATCCACGGACAGGATCGCCCAATTAAATGTAATGGGGTGGTTCAATAGATAAATAATTGTAATGTCAAAACTTACTCTTACAGCAAATAAACAATTCCTTGGCCAGGCCCCCGTGACAAGACAACCATCCAAAACACTTGTTAAATTCTCGACCTATATCATATCAGTATTCCGACCTCCTGTTGGATAAGATATCGGCCTGTGCAGTATTGCAATGCAATCAAATAAACTCAAGACTTACCAACGTAACTCCCTGGAGATCTTCCAAGTGATATAACGGTGCGAACGGGTTCTTTTTTTTATATGCAAACCAACCAGTCGTCTATACTCGTTTTCAGTGAATTTACTTACGGTGATGATCAATGCTTTGATCATAAAATAAACGTCTTTAAAGACCTAATATATCAATTAACCTAAATATTCAAATAATTTAAGGTTACATATGACAATACACTACATTAAAAACACTTTAATAAAAAAAAAAAGGAAATATGTACTGCCTTTAAAAAAAAACAACAAGAAAAGTTTTACACATTCATGAATATATAAATAAATGTACGAATATTATGTCTTATTTAATATAGAGCGCATTTGGATGTGTATAACTGCAAGTACCTGATATTATTATCTTGCTTTTTGAAAATTATTGAATGCAATATACATTAGTGACACATATATAGCATAGGCTTGGTATACATTTATATGCGCATGATGTATTATTGTAGCAACCATATATAACTACAAAACATTAACATTAAATTTATATACATACTCGAACATATATAGGGATATATAAAATATATAAACATATATGCGCAAAAATGTATATAAATAAATTAAAATATATTTATAAAAATATATAGACTGTTAGATATTAAAAGCAACTTTTGTATTTAAGCCAAAAAATTATATAAATATATTGTAAACATATGTTTGTAAGTGTGATCAACAGCTGATGTATTTTCAACGGTACTTCAATGTAAAAGTTGCTTAATAGTAATTAAAAAACTTTTATTGAAGCCAATTACTGAACAATAAAACATTGACCAAACTGTTGTTAAATAAATAATGAAATTACAAATGCTTTATATTTAATATAAAAAAATAATAACTTAGGAATCTGTGAAAATTATTTATATTAAATAAGAGCTTACCTGCAGGCGACAAATGGCAACAATATCGGCTGCAACAAATTCTTACAAATGTATAAACATAGACTACGCACGTCGAAAATTTATGGACATAATAAACATTATTTACTCACACTTTCATTGATAAATATCAAACCTGATTACATTAACCAATGAAACATAATAGCAATATTACAACCTCGTAAATTATAACACATTACTAACTTTAAAATAAATAAAAGATTTAACTTCACAATAAATCACAAAAAGAATGCACTCCTGCAGACGAAAATAAAATCACTAATACCAAAAATTGATCGAGCAATATACGAGACATGCAATTACCAACTTAACACATCTTGACCAAATGCAATAAAAGCGGAAAAAGTTGCAAAAAATGCTCGTCCTCAGTTTTTATACCAGCTTGAGTAACATAGATTACGTCCATTAGCCACTTAGCGACAAGTAAAACAGTAGGTCGAAAGATATATACATTAATTAATTATAACAGTAAGAAAAATATACAGTCAGCATCTGAAGGGAAGGCGGGTTGGTAATCCTTAGAACTTTTTCATATTTACAAGAGAAATTACAATATTTCGTCCCATCAGAATAAAAAGACTTACTGTTAACGAAGTTTTAGAGCTACCGTTTTCTTTAAAAAAATATTTTCATTTATTTTATTTAAAAAAAAAAAAAAATATTTTATATAAATTTTATATTATATATATATATATATATATATATATATATATATATATATATTATAATTTAATATATATATATATTATATATATATATTATAGTACTTATATATATAGTATAATAATAGGTATATATACTATATATATACAGTATATATATATAACGATACAGTATATACTATATATATATATATATAGTATATATATATCTATATAAATATATATATATATATATATATATATATATATAATATATATATATATATTAATATACTAATATATATTATATATATAAACTAAATTAACCAATATATATATATATATCTATATATGATATATATTATATATATATATAATAAATATCTTAATAAATATATATATATATATATATAATATATAATATATATATATATATCAGCTAACAAACGACAATTCCTTTCTAAACATCGCATTACGCATAATAATAATAATAATAATAATAATAATAATAATAAAATAATAATATAATAATAATAATAATAATAATAATAATAAAATAATAATAATATATAATAATATAATAATAATAATAAATAATATTAATACTAATATAATAATAATAAATAAGGGAGTAGTTATCGCAGTCACAAATCGCGTTATTTACTTTAAGATAAAAGCTTCGTAAAAACAAATTTACAATTCGGCGCTTTTTTTTTTTTTTTTTTTTTTTTTTTTTTTTTTTTTTTTTTTTTTTTTTTTTTTTTTTTTTTTTTTACCCAGATTATCCCCCACTACACTGGGCCGGGCCCTTTTCAAAGGAGGGGCAGGAAAATAAAGTAATGAAACCCACCCAAGCCGTAACCGCAAGTTCTCTTAGGTTAGCGCAGGACGTGGGTTTTTAAAAGAAAAAGGCAGATTAATACAGTGGAAAAACAGAAGAATGGCAAGGAGTTCCACAGAACAGGAGTGGCTGGAGAAGGAGGCACCACAACGAACGAGTCTGGGATTTTCGATGCTCACGTAAAATACTTCTTGTATTCCTTTATAATTATTTTAACTATATATATATATATATAGTATATATATATTATATATTATAGTATATATATATATATATTATTATTGATATATATATATAATACTATATTATATAATATATATATATAGCATACTAGTTTGAATGGGCTAATCGCGAGATACATGTTATGTAAAGGGGATGGGATCTATGCAAGAGCATTATGGGAACTTTACTACACAAACAAATATATGAAACAAAATTTTTAATACATATCAATGTATACCGTGTTAATATATACTATATAATATATATATATATATATATATATAATAATATAATATTATATATATATATATAATATATATATCTATATATATATATATATATATATAATATATATAATATATTATATATATATATATTATATATATCTATATTATATATATATATATATATATTATATATATATATATATTATATATATAGTATATATATATATGGATGGACTCCGGCTCCATCATTTTCAAATTACCTGGCTCAGACTCCGGCCTCGGCTCCAACATTTTAAAGTTACCCGGCTCCGGCACCGGCTCCGGCTCCGGCTCCGGCTCCGGCTCCGGCTCCGGCTCCGGCTCCGGCTCCGGCTCCGGCTCGGCTCGGCTTCTCTTTATAATTTTTTTTCATTTACACTTACAAAATCATTAATTCTCTTGTGCAAAACTTTTAGGTTATGATTTAAATGAATGTTTATAAATGACATCTTTATTAACTTAGAATTTAATAACTTATATAATATATTATTATAATTGTTTATTTATTTTTTTATATTTTTTAAAGTGGCAGAGAATTATATTTCAGTTTCAACCTAAAGTTTAAGATAATTCCTCTTTGCACTATGAACTGCCTGAACATATGTAATATAATTTTATTCAAAACAGACTTTTTATAAAAAAAAAAGAATGAAAAAAAACTACAATTCCCTTTCTTCCTAAATTTAAAATAATTTCTCTCTGAACCGCCTGAACATATTTAATATAAATTTATTCAGAACAATTGTTTCTTAAAAATAAAACTCCTTTAATAAAATCCTCCTATAACGATGTTCTTAGATCCGATTTTATTATTTTTAAAGCAGAAAACAAGCTCACAAAATTCACTTGACTAGGAGGCAAAGCTGTAATTGTGTAAGCCACATCTTGCAAAGTTTTAGGATAGCCAAGGATTTCCGGTCGATTTTCATTATTTCATCTAGTGCCTTATGGAATTCTACTTTGTATTTTTCTAGAGGATATTTATAGGTTGAAGGTCTTTAATGGTTGATTGTCTTTTTTCAATCGTTTTTCTGCACGCTCCAATCAGTTCCATTGTTTGTCAAATTTGACCTCTTCATCTTCATCTGACAAGATATCACAAAGGAGGATTCCTGAAACTACTACCACCCAGATTTCTGTTCGATAGTGTTATTCATTTTAAGTTCATTTTAAGTTCACAAAGAGCATTCCTAGCTTTTAATATCAAATCTTTGGTTCTGAGGAAGATTCTGAACTGTGGATCAACAAAGATGACCGGCAAAAGTATTTTGTTTTCAGTTAGCAATCTTTCCCATTTTTTCAATGGAATTTTTTATGTCATTTGCTAAAATCCATTCTCTATAAAAATTTTCCTGCAGTCAAGTTTTCTGAATGAATATTTTTGTTGTAAAATATTGGTAGTTTAATAATTCTTTGAGGGTTTCGATTTGTTCCCTCTGACTATCGGAGAGAGAAAGTTCAAGAGTACCGGCAGCCATCATACTAAAATACTCTTTTAGTTGCAGAAGTCTTTCGAGCATAAGACCTGTACTTTCCCCATCTAACATCTTGATCTAAGATTGCCACTTTCCCAGCTTAACGTTTTAGAACTTCCACCAATTTAGTGGTACGTGTTGCTTTTGCTATTTGTCTTGCCCTGCTTATAAGATTTGCTATATGAGAATTGCGGAGACCATCACGCACTGCTAACTGTAAAGTATGAACTCCACACCTCATGTGTGCAATTTTATCGTCATCGGGACATAGTCTTTACATAGTTTTATCAAGTTCATTCTTAATACAACTATTTTTTCTTTGTTTTGACATTCATTAAAATCAAAATCACATTTACCAGCTTCCTGTTCCTCATCCTCATTGTCCTCATGTAATTTTTCAGTCGTACTGATCATGTTTGAAATCTTGATACTTTCCTCTTATTATTTCGAATTTTTTTAAAACTCTCAATAGCAAGTTCTTGGATATATTCGCTAAAATGTTGCGATTTGGTATCTCTTACTGCTAACGTTTTAGTAATATTGTTTTTATCTTCGTCCACATGTGTAATATTAAGAGCAAAATGATTTACCTTGGCCCTTGTGCAAGCATCCATTTTAAATGCACGAAGCGTCTCTTTAAATAACTTTTAAATTTATTTATTTTATTTGATTATCTGCTTCTTCTAGAACTATTTATCTTAGGTAATTAAAATGTGATTTTCAAGAAAGAATTGGATCTTTGAAAAAAAAATTGAACTTATTGAAATTGAATTTATATTTAAAATATCGAATTTAATTATATATATATATATATATATATATATATATTAATATAGTATTATATATATATATATAATATATATATATAAATATATATATATATATATAATATATATAATTATATAATATATAATATATATATATGTAATATATAGTATATAATATATAATAATATTATATATATATATATATATATATATATATATAGTATATATCATATATATATATATATATATATATTATATATAGATATATATGATATATATATATATATACATATAGGTAGTATCATATATTATATATAGTATAGTATATAAATAGTATATATATATATATATGGATATATAATTATTATACCTCTATCTATCTATCTATATATATTATATATAATATATATATATATATATATATAGAGTAGAATAGATAGATAGAGTGAGATAGAATAGAATTAGATAGAGTAGATAGATAGATAGATAGATATAAAATAATTAATAAGGATCTGAAAAGTTGCCGAACGACCAATGTTTCGTTTCTAGATTTTGTGTCATGAGTTGAAAAATGAAATTTCCAATATTACAGTGTTAAAGGTTTGTTTTTTAAAAAATCTACAGATGTTTTAATATGTTAAATGTTAAATATCTGGTTCTACTTAACATAAAAAGATAAATGAGGTATGGATTTATAAGTTTTCGAGTACCAGTATTCTAAATTCGTTATTATTTTTTAGCTAAATATATTAGGAAGGAAGTTAGTTAAAAAAAATCTCAGAAAATATTGATGATAGTAAAAAAATTTATATAAACAAAAAAAGTGTATCTGTCTATAAAACCACAGCTTTATTTTAAAAATTGTAAAACATAATAATTAAGTAAAAAATAAATAATTATTTTCTCTAGAATAGATGAAGTGTATTGAAAGTTATAAAAATCAAAAATCCATTTATTATAGAAAAAACTATTAGAAAATGAGATCTGGAAATAAGCAAAACCAAAAATCCATTTATAATAAAAAAAATCCTATTATAAAATGATTACTTGTGTAATTTGTAATACAACTATTCTATATTTTAAGATACATGAGAGAAGTAATAAACATACAAATCGACTTTATACTTAATACAAATTATTTTGGTTAAAGAAAAGAATTATATTCAATTTGTAATAAAATTATTCTAAATTTTAAAATTCATCGGAAAAGTAAAATTCATCGAAGAAATTTGATGAAAAGGGATTATAAAAATTGTCGAAAAGGAATTAATGATAATTTAAAGCATTGTTTTATTCTAATATAAAATTGATCGATCCAAAAATATTTATTAATATGATAAAATCAATTGAAAATAAAATTCATGAACAAAATTGTAAAAATTTAAAACTAAGTCCCTTTTTATTTGTTGAACTTCATAAAAATTTACCAGATGGAAAAACATCAATAATTTCAAATTTATTCAAGAGTGGATCTATGACAAGCAGAACTGATTTGACTCAAATAGGAAATATTTTAACTGAAATGATTAGCAAAATTGAAAAAAAAATTAAAAATTTACCAGATTTTTTTAAACCTGAAAATTTATTCACTTTCCTTAACGTTTCTCATCAAAATTTACCAGACCTTTTTTTTTTTTACCTTAAAAATTATTTAGTTTCTTTAACGTTTTATTTTCCAAATTTTTTTTCAAACTTCGGAAATATTTCTATCTCGCATATATAAAATTCCCAAGATTTCATTAAAAAAATTAATATCGAAAATTTCACTAATAAATTTGTAGTTAGTTTTGACGTTGTGTCATTGTTCACTAGTGTTCCGATTGACATAGCGTTGGATTGGTTAGAAAAGTATATCTGCGATAATGATATCAACTTCTCAATTTCCTTTGAAAATATCAGGAAACTTATTGAATTATGTATGGAACATTCGTACTTTCAGTTTAATAATGCTTTTTATAAACAAAAGTTTGGTCTCAGTATGGGTTCCCCCCTCTCCCCAATTATTAGCAATATATTCATGGAGCTATTTGAAATGAAATATATATTTAGTGAGAATGGTATACCGAACATTAAATGGTGGCGGTACGTTGATGATGTATTTGCCATCCTTCCAAATAATGTGGACCCATAATTGTTACTAATAATAATAATAAGCTACCGTCCATTAAATTTACACTGGAGAGGTCTGTTAATGGTAGATTGCCTTTTCTGGATATGATGATAGATATTAATGACAACTCTCGCCCTGTTTTCTCAGTATATCGCAAGCCAATGTTTTCCAATGCTTATATTCACTGGTACTCCATACATTCTTATAGCACAAA
>JABUQX010040793.1:35000-37036 GCA_015478945.1 Trachelipus rathkii
TAAATAAAAATATCTATGAAACGTGTAATACACATAACTTTTGGAATGATGAAATAGTGACATTCAGTAAAGATCAGCTGCAGAAATTTCATCCTAGGTCAGATTACCACGAACTTCTTGAATTAACAATTCTTTATATAGGAGGTACGCCTGAACATGGTTTCTCATTCCGGCAGCCTGGTGCGCTGCATCGAGCCAGATGGATGGCACGAGTAATTTACATCATTAAAATTTTACTATTTAACGGGCAATTAAAGTTTGGTAAAAGAGAAGAGGGTTCAATGAAAAGATTTGCCAAGTTTGTTGTCCGTTATTATGTTCCTAATTGGTTTTCAGCTCCTTCTACTTCTTGTGCGCCAAGAATAGATTTAAAATACTTGAAACAACTTGAATCTGATGATGATTCAGAGCTTGCACTGGTAGCAAGGCGCGCTCTCAGTCGCCATTTATGGTATTTAAGCGAGGAGCTCGTTTCACTTGCTTTTTTTGATAATAATATATCCACAAAGTTGAAATGCAAAATGGTTGAGGCACTGCAGAAGCCAGGTTTACATACATCAAGTTAACGATACGTATTAAATGATAACGAAAAGTAAATGATAAAACACTGACAGAATTTGTTTCCAGCTCAAGTCTTTCGTTTTTTACAAACTTAGCTCTACCATGTACGTTTCTTAAAGAACATCCCTCAAAATGGAACCACTTAGAAGACTATAATCGAGTTAAAAAACTTGTAAATTCTATTTGAGTAGTGAACAATAATGCAGAAAGATCTGTTGCATTAATAAAAGACTATAACACACACCTTACCAAAAATGCTGAACAATTGCAATATTTACTTCAAGTCGTTGAATCTCACAGGAAAAAATTTCCTAAAGGAACAAAATCTGAATTAAAAAAGAAATTGAAAGTAATAAAACAAACACAATAGAACATTAATCATTATTAAATAAATTGTGGAATAGGCCTACGCGGGAGACCACATTAAAATAAAACGCATCTTTATAGTTATCTCCTGGGTGATGTGGAAAAACTATAAAAATTACATTTCAAAAGCCTGGCGGCACCATTTAAACTTCTTGAATCATGCTGAATTTTTGTAAATAATGTTTCCTCATCAAGCCTCATATTTTGAGTCCATGAGACCTATAAAACAAATAAAAAAAATTTTCCTCCCTATAAGCCTGGGCCGGTCTAATATATACATATTGTGGCAAAATGGACAACTACATAAATAATGGTCTGAGTTGTGAATTTGGAAGATTGATACAAAGGGATCAGATTGTACAACACATCTCAAACATATATATATATAGTATATATCTAATATATAATATATAATATATATATATAATAATATATAGTATATATATAGTATATATAATATTAAATATAAATTAAAATCATAATTATACATATATATAATATATATATATTATATATATATATATATATATATATATTTATTTTTATCAATTATATAAATTGTAAATTTATTATATATATATATATATATATATATATATATATATATATATATATATATATATATATATATAATGTAATATATATATGTATATATATATATAATATATATATATATATATATATATATATATTTATTATTATTATATATATATATATAGTATATATATATATATATATATATATATATATATATATTAGACTGATGCAAAAAAGTCGACCATTCTGAAATCTTCAGGACACCCTCTAAATATGTTTATTGTCTTAAAAAAACATTCTGTGCAAAATTTCACCTCAATTGAATAACTTTTAGAGGCTGCTACCGCCATTAGAACATTTAAAGGAATCGTTTAGAATGTAGATCGTTTTACAAATTGTACACATAAACCTAATATAGTATTTATAAATTTGTTTTCCAAAGCTAAAATATTCAAGCAATTTGCAAAAAACAACCGAAAGTTACAGAGGACTCTATACATTTCAATGGAAATTGGTATTGGCAACCACTTTACAGTTCTAACTAATAACGAAAAAATAGAAGCCTTACAGCT